>MU968311.1:106661-354645 GCA_034641835.2 Pinus albicaulis
AAAATACTTTGTATTTTATTAAACATAGGGGGTCATATGTTTGTGAGAAAATATTAATTTTATGTAAATATTAATGGGATTTTTGAGAGATTTTAATTAATTATTGTGAGTATTTGTTAATGTTCCCAAATTATTTGGAGAACATGAGATAAATTAGATTTGAGATATCTAAGAATTAATTATGAAGCCTAAGTTAGACTTGGTTTCAAGATTTTAGGGATAAAATATAGACTGTAGGGGTGTTGAGATTTTGAGGACTTTGTTGAGTTATTAAAGGGATTTGAACCTAAATTGGTTCATCCAAATTTGTATAAATTAATAAGCCTCAAAGGCAAAATAGATCAGAGAATAGAGAGAGAGGTAGGAGACAGGGGTTTTTCCTGTAAGTCTACGGGCGGTTAAAAGGGCCATGGATTTTGAATATCTGGCCAAGGACAAGAGTCTGTAAGTGATTTCATTTTGTTATATGAAAGTATTGGTTCTGAATAATGCACATTAATTGATTGATTTATGTATGGTTAAAATCCTGTGTTAAGGATTTGATGTATGAATTGTATGCATGAGGAATATTTTAAGTTTCTGTGAGAGAGAGTGTATAAGAAGCGCATGTTGAAGTTCTATGTTAAGGATTGAAATGGTGAAACTGTGTAAAAAACTTGTTGGTTTCGATTTGTATAATCGATAACTGTTTTTGTATTGAAGCCCAAAACAGAGATCCGACTAGGGTTTGATCCTGTTGGTGAAGGATCGATGGAAATTAAATGTTTTTATGAATTCATGTTTCAGTGCATGAATTTAAATGGTATTCTGTATACGAGGAAAGAATCGATTTTAATATCGATTTATGTTTTGGAATCTGAATAAATTTCTAAATCGAAGGCATTGAATAGTATGCAATCAAGTGATGGCATGAAGACAAAACGATGAGGTTCAAAGGCACGGTTTTTGAAAATTCAGAGGAAACTGTGATGTGTTTACAGAGGTTCCTGATTAAATATTTGAACCTGTGAATTAAAAGCGAAGTTTCCAATTGAGATCATGATGGAAGGGATTCTTATTTTATAGGATCGAAGAGGCGGTAAAAGTGTTGTGCGTTAGTATTTTAGTCAAATAACATGGAGGCCGGTCATGTTATTTACGTTTGATACTAAATGTAATGCAAGTTGAATGTGTTTAAAAGATTTGAACAATGTTGAATATTGGGTGTTAATAAAGAGTTCAAGAGCGAGTTGTAATGGAAGCAGAGGCATTTTAATTCTCTTTGAATATTGAAAGAAACGTCGTGTATGAAGATTGTAGCGTTGCCTGTCCCTTTTGTTTGAAACAGAGTCAAAGATGGAGTTACAAAATGCTGAAATGAATCTCAAGGACGTAGAGAAAATGTTGTGGCAATTGCATTGAATAATTTGCATTTGTATGAATTGCAGAAGTGTAGTCTGGCAAGGTCGTTGAAATGCAGCGCTGAAGAAATTTGTGTTGAGTGAATATCTGTGTGAAGAATTTGTGTATAAAGTCGAATGAGCAATGGTTATATCACAGCAGAAGAAGTCACAATGACCTGTAGATCTTTTCGTTCATGGAATATCTTTGTAGAGTTAAAATTGATGCAAAATTGGGATGTGAATTCGAATGGCAAGTTACATTTTCAGCATTGGGAAAATTTGGTGCAGAGTGAGTACCAGAATGAAGGGAAAGACGCAGAGGTTGTTGATATATCTGTGTGAATTGGGAAAGAACTGCGTTATCATTGGATGAAGAGGTATGTTGATAATCTGTGGCCCGTATTAATCTTTTGGATAATTGAGTGTGAAATGGAAGTGTAAGCCATAAACATGTATGTGGCTTAACTGAGTTTAAAACCATAGAACCAAATGATTAGAATTGTGATATTTATATGGGTCAATAAGTATTAAACCATAAGAGCATAGATCATTAAGATGTGTGGAAACCTTGTGTACCAGATATACATATATGTTAGATTTAATTAATGTAAAGTATGTTAAGGGTATTTTGATTATGCCATAATCCAATATATAATGTTGATATGAAGACAAGATTCATATTAGAGTAAAGGAATTAAACAAGGTTTTCACTTGAAGATAAATGAAAGGAGAGAAATCTTTGATAAAAGGATTTACTTATGGTTTAAATCACATTTAAAAAAAGGAAAAGCTTCTACACATAAGACAAGTTGACTATGGTTTCATAACCATGACGTTATAAATGAAAGAGAAAGCTTCCGCATGCAAGAATTGAATTTTTGGCTGTATTGAAGTATGGTTTTCATAAACCATACAAATTCGTGAACAAATGCTATTAGCTTCCATATGTAAAAGTTGTGAAATTGTCCAGACCTAGAGTCTTATTTGGGGCAAAGATTTTGGATGCATTTTTATATGCATGGCTTGTAAGAGAGTGTGGGTTTGGCAGGGCGACCTGCCATCAAGTGGTATCAGAGCTGGAATAGCTCTGTGTGAAGGTTCAATTTTTTGATTTAATGCATGTGATGAATAAATATCAGCTTTTGAAATTAATGAAGATTGCAGCACAGAGATGCAGTGCAGTTGAAGAAGTGAAGCAAGATTATACAAAATCTTGAAGGAGAGCTGATAGGTATTATTTAACTCTGGTTTGAAGGTTATGCTTGAAGAATTTGGTTTGCAGGCATATTGGAGAAGTCTCAACAGAAAGAAGCAAATCACAGCTTTGAGAGCAGTGATGGAGGAGTCCAACAGAGGATTCTACGTGAATGTGGCAGAACCTAAAGAGATTCAACAGATGTTGAATGAATAGGACAATTATGTTCTGAAAAGTTGCAGATGAGTGAAGCTTGAAGGAGCAATGAAGAAATGCTCAAAAGGTTCCAGCAGAAGAACTAGTGCTTGCCAAAAGACCAGATCCAGAGGAAAGGATTGGTGAGGTAAGTGGCAGTAGGAGAGCTTGCTATTGCAGAGGCTTTGTGCAGCTTATGAGTGAGAAACTCTTGGACAAGAAGATGACTACTGAAAGTCATAAAGGAGAGAGCAGAGGTTCAGAGAGAGACCACATTAGAAGAAAAGGGAAAGAAGATGCCAAGACAAATGGCATAAGGCTGCAGATGACTGATGCAGAATATGAAAAAGAGTTAGCTGAGATCAGGGAACAATTTAATAAACCGAAGATGAGAATAGAGGAAAGCCAAAGAGTTGGTTGGCTCATGAAGAAGAGAGTGAAGTGGAAAAGACTACAATAGAAGAGAGAGCAGCAGATGAACATGCAGTTAGCAGAAAAGTTGAGAAAGCTTGAATAGAGGATGGATGTATAGTTGGGTTGTGCAAAACTCAGAGTGGCTGAGTTGAAAGTGGAAGTTTCAATTGGTGAAATAGAAGAGGAGATCATTGATGAATTCTTGAACTATTGGGAAAATTTAGATCAGCTGGATGATGTAAAATCTTGTATTTTGTAGCTGACAATTGTAATGTGATTACAAGTTTTGCAGAGGAGGATGAGCACTCTTGTGAAGCTGTCACAAGTATGGGAAGGTATCTTTCAGAAGATATATACTCTGGAGCAGAAAGTAATGAGAAAGAATTCATCTTGAATGAGGGAATCAGTAATGCATTCATGTTTTAAGCTATTACAGCACAAGGAGAAGTTCTTGCTAATGAAGAAGAGGATCAACTTGAAGAGCTGGTATATAAACCAACAGTTGAGACTATTAAACTTTGTGATTTTCAAACTGAAAGTTTGTGTGTGAATGCAGGGATGGTACATGATGATCATATGCTTCAGCAATGCCACAAGGAAATTGCATTGCTGGAATACTTGTTGGAGCATTCAGAGTATGATAGCGAGATTGCAGCAGAAAGAAAAGTTCATTACAGTAAAAAAGAAAACATCATGGAGGCAGATGGTGTGAAAAGAAGACTAGTTGATTGTCTTGAGAATTCTTCAGAGAATTCTTTGGAAAGTTTGGATCAACATACTGATGTGCTGATTAAAGAAGAAAATTCAGGACAACATACTGAAGTGCTGGCAGAGGAAAGTAAGGCATCGAGGCCTTATGACTTTTGTTTTAAAAATTGTTTTGTGAATGCAGGTGTTATTTCAGGTGTTGGAGAAAATTTGACACAGTTAAACAGTCAAATGAAAGAAAAAGAGGAAAATTCTGTGGAATTATCTAATCCATGGAATGAAGAAATTGAGTTGCTGGAAATGATGTTGAATGATCAAAATTCAGTGCAGGAAGAAAATTCTCAATTTCAGAATTGGGAATTGCAGATGCAAAGAGATGAAGATAGCAGAAAAGAGTGTACAATGCACCAGTCCAGTAAATTGCTAATAGGAGAAGGCAGAGAAGAATTTTTTAGTTGTAGAAAACAAGAGGGTAAGGATGATTAGGTGGCAGTAGGAGCTCGGCAAGCTAGAGCTCAGCAAGCTAAAGCAAGAAATCAGCGGTCTGAAGATTTACTGGACATGGAAATTGAATTAATCAGAAGAATCATGATGAAAGTGTCTCAGAGGAAGACATCAGCAAGGAAGAGAAGAAACAACAGCAGCAAAATGAAGACAGAGACAGATTGTGAAAGTGTAGCCAGTGGATCTAGGCAGCATAAACTATGGAGACCTAGAGAAAAGCACCAAACAACAGAAATTGATGATAACTTGCATAACAAAGTGTGGGATCTAGGGAGACAAGGATAAAGACTTAAAACACATGATCAGGAGATCATGATCATTTTCAACCATGGGAGTCTGATGCAGGGGCATTAGATTCGAAAAAAATACTTTGTATTTTTATTAAACATAGGGGGTCTTATGTTTGTGAGAAAATATTAATTTTATGTAAATATTAATGGGATTTTTGAGAGATTTTAATTAATTATTGTGAGGATTTTTTAATGTTCCCAAATGATTTGAAGAATATGAGAGAAATTATATTTGAGATATCTAAGAATTAATTATGAAGCCTATGTTAGATTTGGTTTCAAGATTTTAGGGATAAAATCTAGATTGTAGGGGTGTTGAGATATTTGAGGACTTTGTTGAGTTATTAAAGGGATTTGAACCTAAATTGGTTCATCCAAATTTGTATAAATTAATAAGCCTCAAAGGCAAAATAGATCAGAGAATAGAGAGAGAGGTAGGAGATAGGGGTTTTTACTGTAAGTCTACAGGCGGTTAAAAGGGCCATGGATTTTGAATATCTAGCGAAGGACAAGAGTCTATAAGTGATTTCATTTTGTTATATGAAATTATTGGTTCTGAATTATGCGCATTAATTGATTGATTTATGTATGGTTAAAATCCTGTGTTAAGGATTTGATATATGAATTGTATGCATGAGGAATATTTTAAGTTTCTGTGAGAGAGAGTGTATAAGAAGTGCATGTTGAAGTTATATGTTAAGGATTGAAATGGTGAAACTGTGTAAAAAACTTGTTGGTTTCGATTTGTATAATCAATAATTGTTTTTGTATTGAAGCCCAAAATAGAGAGTCGACGAGGGTTTGATCTTGTTGGTGAAGGATCGATGGAAATAAAATGTTTTTATGAATTCACGTTTCAGTGCATGAATTTAAATGGTATTCTGTATACGAGGGAAGAATCAATTTTAATATCGATTTATGTTCTGGAATATGAATAAATTGTTGAATCGAAGGCATCAAATAGTATGCAATCAAATTATGGTATGAAGACAAAACGATGAGGTTCAAAGGCACGATTTTTGAAAATGCAGAGGAAACTGTAATGTGTTTGCAGAGGTGCCTGATTAAAGATTTGAACCTGTGAATTAAAAGCAAAGTTTCCAATTGAGATCATGAGGGAAGGGATTCTTATTTTACAGGATCGAAGAGATGGTAAAAGTGCTGTGCGTTACTATTTTAGTCAAAGAACTTGGAGGCCTTTCATGTTATTTACATTTGATACTAAATGTAATGCAGGTTGAATGCATTTAAAAGACTTGAACAACATTGAATATTGGGTGTTAATAAAGAGTTCAAGAGAAAATTGTAATGGAAGCAGAGGCATTTTAATTCTATTTGAATATTGAAAGAAACACCGTGTATGCAGATTGCAGCGTTGCTTGTACATTTTGTTTGAAACAGAGTCAAAGATGGAGTTACAAAATGCTGAAATGAATCTCAAGGACACAGAGAAAACGTTGTGGCAATTGCGTTGAAGAATTTGCATCTGTATGAATTGCAGAAGTGCAGTCTGGCAAGGTCGTTGAATTGCAGCACTGAAGAAATTTGTGTTGAGTGAATATCTGTGTGAAGAATTTGTGTATAAAGTCGAATGAGCAATGGTTGTATCACATCAGAAGAAGGTACAGTGACCTATAGATAATTTCATTCATGAATTATCTTTGCAGAGTTAAAATCGATGTAGAATTGGGATGTGAATTCGAATGGCAAGTTACATTTTCAGCGTTGGGAAAATTTGGTGTAGAATGAGTACCAGAATAAAGGGAAAGACGCAGAGGTTGTTGATATATTTGTGTGAATCTGGAAAGAACTACGTTATCATTGGATGAAGAGGTATGTTGATATTTTGTGGCCCGTATTAATATTTTGGATAATTGAGTGTGAAATGGAAGTGTAAGCCATAAACATGTATGTGGCTTAACTGAGTTTAAAACCATAGAACCAAATGATGATAATTGTGATATTTATATGGGTCAATAAGTATTAAACCATAGGAGCATAGATCATGAAGATGTGTGGAAACCTTGTGTGCCAGATATACATAAATGTTGGATTTAATTAAAGTAAAGTATGTTAAAGGTATTTTGATTATGCCATAATCCAATATATAATGTTGATATGAAGACAAGATTCATATTAGAGTAAAGGAATTAAACAAGGTTTTCACTTGAAGATAAATGAAAGGAGAGAAATCTTTGATAAAAGGATTTACTTATGGTTTAAATCACATTTAAAAAAAGGAAAAGCTTCTACGCATAAGACAAGTTGACTATGGTTTCATAACCATGAGGTTATAAATGAAAGAGAAAGCTTCCGCATGCAAGAATTGAATTTTGGGTTGTATTGAAGTATGGTTTTCATAAACCATAAAAATTCGTGAATATATGTTATTAGCTTCCGTATGTAAAAGTTGTGAAATTATCTAGACTTAGAGTATTATTTGGGGAAAATATTTGGGATGAATTTTTATATGCATAGCTTGTAAGAGAATGTGGGTTTGGCAGGGCGACCTGCCATCAAGTGGTATCAGAGCTGGAATAGCTCTGTTTGAAGGTTCAAGTTTTTGATTTAATGCATGTGATGAATAAATATCAGCTTTTGAAATTAATGAAGATTGCAGCACAGAGATGCAGTGCAGTTGAAGAAGTGAAGCAAGATTATACAAAATCTTTAAGGAGAGCTGACAGGTATTATTTAACTCTGGTTTGAAGGTTATGCTTGAAGAATTTGGTTTGCAGGCATATTGGAGAAGTCTCAGCAGAAAGAAGCAGATCATAGCTTTGAGAGCAGTGATGAAGGAGTCCAATAGAGGATTCTAAGTGAATGTGGTAGAACCTAAAGAGATTCAAAAGATGTTGAATGAATAGGACAATTGTGTTCTGAAAATTTGCAGATGAGTGAAGCTTGAAGGAGCAATGAAGAAATGCTCAAAAGGTTCCAGTGGAAGAACTAGTACTTGCCAAAAGACCATGTCCAGAGGAAAGGATTGGTGAGGTAAGTGGCAGGAGGAGAGCTTGCTATTGCAGAGGCTTGGTGCAGCTTATGAGTGAGAAAATCATGGAGAAGAAGATGACTAATGAAAGTCATAAAGGAGAGAGCAGAGGTTCAGAGAGAGACCAAATCAGAAGAAAAGGGAAAGAATATGCCAAGACAAATGGCATAAGGCTGCAGATGACTGATGCAGAATATGACAAAGAGTTAGCTGAGATCAGGGAACAGTTTAATAAATTGAAGATGAGAATAGAGGAAATCCAGAGAGTTGGTTGGCTCATGAAAAAGAGAGTGAAGTGGCAGAGAATACAACAGAGGAGAGAGTAGCAGATGAACATGCAGCTAGCAGAAAAGCTGAGAAATCTTGAACAGAGGATGGATGTATAGTTGGGTTGTGCAGAAATCAGAGCAGCTGAGTTGAAAGTGGAAGTTTCAATTGGTGAAACAGAAAAGGATATCATTGATGAATTCTTGAACTATTGGGAAAATATAGATTAGCTGGATGATGTAAAACCTTGTATTTTTGTAGCTGACAATTGTAATGTGATTACAGGTTTTGCAGAGGAGGATGAGCAATCTTGTGAAGCTGTCACAAGTATGGGAAGGTATCTTTTAGAAGATATATAATCTGGAGCAGAAATCAATGAGAAAGAATGCATCTTGAATGAGGGAAGCAGTAATGCATTCATGTTTGAAGCTATTACAGCACAAGGAGAAGTTCTTGAGAATGAAGAAGAGGATCAACTTGAAGAGCTGGTATATAAACCAATAGTTGAGACTGTTGAACTTTGTGATTTTCTAACTAAAAGTTTGTGTGTGAATGCAGGGATGGTACATGATGATGATATGCTTCAGCAGTTCCACAAGGAAATTGCATTGCTGGAATACTTGTTGGAGCATTCAGAGTATGATAGGGAGATTGCAGCAGAAGGAAAAGTTCATTACAGTAAACAAGAAAACATCATGGAGGCAGATGGTGTGAAAAAAAGACTAGTTGATAGTCTTGAGAATTCTTTAGAGAATTCTTTGGAAAGTTTGGATCAACATACTGATGTGCTGATTAAAGAAGAAAATTCAGGACAACATACTGAAGTGCTGGCAGAGGAAAGTAAGGCATTGAAGCCTTTTGACTTTTGTTTTAACAATTTTTTTGTGAATGCAGGTGTTATAGCAGGTGTTGGAGAACATTTGACACAGTTAAAAAGTCAAATGAAAGAAAAAGAGGAAAATTCTGTGGAATTAGCTAATCCATGGAATGAAGAAATTAAGTTGCTGGAAATGATGTTGAATGATCAAAATTCAGTGCAGGAAGAAAATTCTCAATTTCAGAATTGGGAATTGCAGATGCAAAGAGATGAAGACAGAATAAAAGAGTGTACAATGTACCAGTCCAGTAAATTGCTGATAGGAGAAGGCAGAGAAGAAGTTTTCAGTTGCAGAAAACAAGAGGGTAAGGATGATTGGGTGGCAGTAGGAGCTCGGCAAGCCAGAGCTCAGCAAGCTAAAGCAAGAAATCAGCATTCTGAAGATTTATTGGACAGAGAAATTGAATTAATCAGAAGAATCATGATGAAAGTGTCTCAGAGGAAGACATCAGCAAGGAAGAGAAGCAACAACGGCAGCAAAATGAAGACAGAGACAGATTGTGAAAGTGCAGCGAGTGGAGCTAGGCAGCATAAACTATGGAGACCTGGAGAAAAGCACCAAACAGCAGAAATTGATGATAACTTGCAGAACAAAGTGTGGGATCCAGGGAGACAAGGATAAAGACTTAAAACACATGATCAGGAGATCATGATCATTTTCAACCTTGGGAGTCTGATGCAGGGGCATTAGATTTGAAAAAAATACTTTGTATTTTATTAAACATAGGGGGTCTTATGTTTGTGAGAAAATATTAATTCTATGTAAATATTAATGGGATTTTTGAGAGATTTTAATTAATTATTGTGAGGATTTGTTAATGTTCCCAAATGATTTGGAGAACATGAGAGAAATTAGATTTGAGATATCTAAGAATTAATAATGCTTCAAGTTAGATTTGCTTTTGCTCAAGATTTTAGGGAACATCTAGATCGTAGGGGTGTTGAGATATTTGAGGACTTTGTTGAGTTATTAAAGGGATTTGAACCTAAATTGGTTCATCCAAATTTGTATAAATTAATAAGCCTCAAAGGCAAAATAGATCAGAGAATAGAGAGAGAGGTAGGAGACAGGGGTTTTTTCTGTAAGTCTATGGGTGGTTAAAAGGGCCATGGATTTTGAATATCTGGCCAAGGACAAGAGTCTGTAAGTGATTTCATTTTGTTATATGAAAGTATTGGTTCTGAATTATTCACATTAATTGATTGATTTATGTATGGTTAAAATCTTGTATTAAGGATTTGATATATGAATTGTATGCATGAGGAATATTTTAAGTTTCTGTGAGAGAGAGTGTATAAGAAGTGCATGTTGAAGTTTAAAACGCAGAGGAAACTGTAATGTGTTTGCAGAGGTGCCAGAATAAAGATTTGAACTTGTGAATTAAAAGCGAAGTTTCCAATTGAGATCATTTGGGAAGGGATTCTTATTTTATAGGACCGAAGACGTGGTAAAAGTGTTGTGCGTTAGTATTTTAGTCAAAGAACTTGGAGGCCGGTCATGTTATTTACATTTGATACTAAATGTAACGCAGGTTGAATGCGTTTAAAAGACTTGAACCACGTTGAAGATTGGGTGTTAATAAAGAGTTCAAGAGTGAGTTTTAATGGAAGCAGAGACATTTTAAATATGATTGAATATTGAAAGAAATGTCGTGTATGAAGATTGCAGTGTTTCAAGTCCATTTTGTTTGAAACAGAGTCAAGTATGGAGGTACAAAATGCTAAAATGAATCTCAAGGATGCAGAGAAAACATTGTGGCAATTGCATTGAAGAATTTGCATCTGTATGAATTGCAAAAGTGTAGTCTGTCAAGGTCGTTGAATTGCAGCACTGAAGAAATTTGTGTTGAGTGAATATCTGTGTCAAGACTTTGTGTATAAAGTCGAATGGGCAATGGTTATATCACAACAGAAGAAGGCATAGTGACCAATAGATCTTTTTGTTCATGAATTATCTTTGCAGAGTTAAAATCGATGCAGAATTGGGATGTGAATTCGAATGGCAAGTTACATTTTCAGCGTTGGGAAAATTTGGTGCAGAATGAGTACTAGAATGAAGGGAAAGACACAGAGGTTGTTCATATATCTGTGTGAATTGGGAAAGAACTGTGTTATCATTGGATGAAGAGGTATGTTGATAATTTGTGGCCCGTATTAATCTTTTGGATAATTGAGTGTGAAATGGAAGTGTAAGCCATAAACATGTATGTGGCTTAACTGAGTTTAAAACCATAGAACCAAATGATGAGAATTGTGATATTTATATGGGTCAATAAGTATTAAACCATAGGAGCGTAGATCATGAAGATGTGTGGAAACCTTGTGTGCCAGATATACCTATATGTTGGATGTAATTAATGTAAAGTATGTTAAAGGTATTTTGATTATGCCATAATCCAATATATAATGTTGATATGAAGACAAGATTCATATTAGAGTAAAGGAATTAAACAAGGTTTTCACTTGAAGATAAATGAAAGGAGAGAAATCTTTGATAAAAGGATTTACTTATGGTTTGAATCACATTTAAAAAAAGGAAAAGCTTCTATGCATAAGACAAGTTGACTATGGTTTCATAACCATGAGGTTATAAATGAAAGAGAAAGCTTCTGCATGCAAGAATTGAATTTTGGGTTGTATTGAAGTATGGTTTTCATAAACCATAAAAATTCGTGAACAGATGTTATTAGCTTCCATATATAAAAGTTGTGAAATTGTCCAGACTTAGAGTATTATTTGGGGCAAAGATTTGGGATGCATTTTTATATGCATAGCTTGTAAGAGAATGTGGGTTTGGCAGGGCGACCTGCACTGTGAGTCCAATATTCCCTTATATGATGCTAGTAGTTCTACTACTACTCAACAACATGTGGACAGAATGAATGACTTCTTTGATAGACAATAAATAGATGATGAAACTGTTAAACTTATAATGTTTGCTCAAAGCTTAGGGGGAGAAGCAAGAAAATGGTTCAAAGGATTAACCCCTAATAGCATAAATGACCTCCCTGCCTTTCATCAATTATTCTTAAACAAATGGGAAGTCAAGAATAACCCTCTCCAAATTTTATCCGAGTATGAAAACATTAAGAGAAATGTTGGAGAGGGTGTCCAAGAATACTCCACTAGGTTCAATAGTGTATATAATTCCTTCCATATACAAATGAAACCTCCACAAGGTCTATCTCTAATGAAATTCCCTGATGGTTTTGACCCAGATATGGCTTATCAATTAAGAGAAAGAGAGCCCCTCACATTAGAAGACATGAAAAGGGGAGCAGTAAGTGTAGAAGGCAATCTGATTTCCAGGAGAGCTAGAATGAAAAATGAAAAAAGAGTCACATATAGGGAAGAGGCTGTCCCCTCCACATATAATACAAAGATTGATAACTTAGTAAAATCCATGGAGAGTATGAATGTAAATGACAGAGCTTATCGTAGAGAAAACCAAATAGCTCCTCAAAACAAAAATCAAAATCAGAACCAAAACCAAAACTTTAGAAGAAACCCCCCTCAAATAAGACAAAGAGGCCCTGACCAGCAAATCAGACCTCATTTCCAAGAAAATTATGATGATGACGATGAGGGGATGATTGAAGAAACATAGGAAAATCACATAAATTTAATGGGAGTAAATAATGAGGATACTGGTTTCCTCACTAAGGAAGAACAAGGCATATTTACACCACATGAAGAAGAAATCCTAGAATTTGAAGACTATAAACAAGGCTTTGAAAATTCCATCATGGAAGTACACATACAATCTGACCTCAGAAGTAAGAAAAACCAAGACACTCCCAAAAGAAAAACCTCTGAAATTTCTGCTAGGGAGATCCCTGAAAACATTCCTAAGAAGACAACAGAAAATTTAAATGCAGTCGCTGAAAGTTCTGTTAAAAATAGAGGAAAAAATAGCGAACCTAGTCCCAAACATAGTGGTGACCAAAGAAGCACTGGAAACATAGCTAGTGCTCTTAAAAAAACTATTTTAACTTAGTTTCATAATAAAAACCAGCAAGCTGAAATTACTGTGAAAACAATGTCTGAAAAGGCTGATTTGAACATTTCAAAAACTTAGACACCTTTCAATATAGAGAATGAAATTTCCAAGATTAAAATCTCTATTCCTCTCATTGAATTAGCCACTCAAGATGTATATAGATCCCAAATTTTGAAAGCTTTAAACATAGGATAAAATGTTGATTCTGTAAATTTAAATGATGACAAACCTGAACTTCTGTTCGGACTTGAAGTAGAGGGTAAATTTCAAGAGGGAGGTTTTCCTCCTTTTTATGTCAGTTTAAACGTCCATGATAAAATTCTCCCAGTAATGCCATGTTGGATTCAGGAGTTTCATACAACCTTATTCCAAAAGTAGTGATGGAAAGACTAGGCCTTGAAATAACTAGACCATACAAGGATTTATACACTTTTGATTCTAGTAGAGTTAAATGTCTAGGCCTAATCAAAGATCTATGTGTCAATCTAGCACAAATACCAACCAAGAGCCTAGTGATGGAAATATGGCATGCTCCTCTCAATATCATGGGGTGGTAAACTCCAAGGCACCCTCCAAATGGACATGACCTATGCTACCATCCCTGTATTTAGTCAACCAAGAAGACTATATAGGGAAACTCACATGAAATACATGGTTAGAAGTCAGTAAAAGCCAGATAAATCCCCTCTTTATTCCATCCATACTGATCTTGATTCATTTATCCTTTATAATGATGAAAACTTTAGTGAACAAGTGACAGAAAATGAGCAATCAGCTAAACAAGAAGAGGAAAAAGAGGAGGAACAGTCAAAATAGTTTTCCCAAACAAAATATAACAACAAACATAGTGGAGACCATAAAAAACAAAACAATGACAAACATAGTGGCAGCCACTATAAACAACATAATGAAGACCACAATGATCAACCCAATGATAAATCTAAATTTGAACCTCTTTGGAGTATGAGTTTTGATGGTTCTTGTGGAAAAATTGGTTCAGGATCAGGTATATGGGTGCATAACATAGAAAACAATCATGCAGAAGGTCACTCATACAAGCTAAACTTTCAATGCACAAATAACATAGCTGAGTATGAGGCACTCCTCCTAGGGCTACAACTACTGAAGAAATTAGGAGCCAAGAAGATAACTGTCCATGAAGATTCTGAGCTAGTTATTAGGAAGATTAAGGGGGAATACATAGATAAGCATCCTAGATTAGAAGCATATAGGGATGATGCCCTTGAACTCTTGAAAACATTCACATAATATGATCTTATCTTTGTCCCTAGAAATCAAAACATCCTCACCAATGATCTGGAATTTGCAGCCAGCACATGTCAAAAATCTCATCATAGCAGTCAATAAATTGTCCAAGTCAAATATAGACCAACAGTTCCCGATAACATAAAATATTCTCAAGTATTTGAAGGAGATAAACATATATAAGATTTCCTGCAGTCTAGAAATGAGTTTGAAATGAAAAATTCAGACTCAAAGTATGAAGACGACCGCTCTACTGAGGAACAATCTTACAAAGAAGAACCTCCTGATAACGCTGATATAAATCTGTTAGATAAATAACACATACATAAAACAGAGTTGTGCACTATTTTAGAAAAATAATACTTTGAAGTGCTGCAGTCCAATATTGATAACTTGCCAAAAGGACCGGTTCCTTTAGAAGAACTGTTTGACTTTAATGATGTTTCTAGAAAGCCAAAGATGGAACCCACTGAAACTAAAATAGAAGAATGCACTATAGGCAGTGAACAAAAACCCAAAATGATAAAACTATCCAAAACACTACCAGCTCATATAAAACAAAAATATCTTGAGCTTTTTAGAGAATTTATTGATGTGTTTGCTTAGAGTTATGAATATTTAAAGTGATATGATACATAGATAATCCAGCATAAGATCTGTCTCAAAGAAAACCATAAGCCCTTTAAATAGAAATTGCGCAGAATAAACCTTGTGCAACTACCCTTGGTTGAGAAATAAATTAAGAAAATGTATGATGCTGGAATAATAGTCCCTCTGAGATACTCATAATGGGTTTCAAATCTTGTATCAGTTAAGAAGAAAACAAGAGAAATTAGGCTATGCATAGACTTCAGAAATTTAAACAAAGTCTCCTTTAAGGACAACTACCCTTTACCAAAAGTGGATCACATCTTACAGAGGGTAGTAGGTTCCAAAATAATTTCTTTGCTAGATGAATTTTCAGGATACAACCAGGTGCTGGTACACCCAGATGATCAACACAAGACAACTTTCACTACACCCTGGGGCACCTTCATGTATGTGAAAATTCATTTTGGGTTAATGAATGCCGGTGCCACCTTTCAAAGAGCTATAGATATTTATTTCTCAGAAGAAATAGGTTACTTCATTGTGATATACCTTGATGACATCATAGTATACTAAAAAACAGATGAAGAACACCTAGCTCACTTAATAAAAATCTTTGAAAAGTGTAGAAAGTATGGTTTGTCTTTGCATCCAAAGAAAACTTTGTTTGGTCTCCAAGCAGGAAAACTTTTAGGCCATATCATATCTGAAGAAGGGATCAAGATTGACCCAAAAATGATTGAAGGAATATTGAAAATCAATCATCCTAGAAATATCAAAGAACTGCACTCTTTCATTGGAAAGATAAATTTCTTAAGAAGGTTCATAACAAACCTTGCAGAACTCCTAAGAAACATTACAAACATGATGAAAAGAGAAAGAGGAGTCAAATGGACCATATAAGCAAATAAATCCTTTGAATTGGTAAAAAAAGAACTTACCCAGACACTAGTTCTAATTAGCCCTGACTTTACCAAAGATTTCTTCATATTCTCCTTGGCATCAGAACATGCAGTTGTTGTTGTCCTACTACGGAAAAAAATAAAAGGACAAGAGTAGCCTATTTCATTTTTCAGCAAGGCATTAAGAGATGCACCTATGAAATACAACATAATGGAGAAACAAGCTTTTGCCTTAATCAAGACATTGAAAGATTTCAGAGTTTACATTCTACACTCACACATCATTGCATTTGTGCCTCACTTAGTGGTAAAAGACATATTCACACAAGATCCTGATGGAAAAAGAGGTAAGTGGATTACTGTCATATTAGAATGTGATTTACAAATCAAACCCACTAAACTGATCAAAGGACAAGGACTGACTAAAATCATGGCTAAAACAAACTTTCAAGCACTGGACCTTAACATGATTAATGTATTAGATGAACAAGAGGAGTTGACAACTCCACCCATTGAAGAATCATTCCTGAATTCATCTTGGTATGATATATTGTACGTGTTGTTCAATCTTAATGTTCCTCCTAGTTTGTCCAAAACAAAGGCTAGATTCTTAAAGTTAAAGGCTGTAAACTTCTACATTTTAGATAAAGTTTTATATTGGAAAAATGCTAGTGGTATATTACTTAAATTTTTTCCTGAGGATGATGTAGATAAGATCAAGCATGAGTTTCATGAAGGAGAATGTGGAGGCCACCTCTATTGGAAAACTACTGTTAATAAGATCCTTAGAGCTGGTTACTATTGGCCGGCCCTCTTCAAGACATCCATAAAATGGTAATTTCCATCCATAAATGCCAAATCTTTGAAGGTAAGAGAAAACCGCTGCCATTACCTTTGCATCCTATTTTTTTGAAGCTTCTTTTCAACAATGGGGCCTTGATTTCATTGGAGAAATCCATCCTACCTCCTCTACCCAACACAAATGGATCCTCACTGCAACTGACTGCTTTACAAAATGGATAGAGGCCATCCCTTCTAGAACTGTCATAGACTCAGTCATCATCAAATTCATTGAAAACCATATTTTGTCTAGATTTGGCTGTCCTAGAAAGATTATCACTGACAATGTTGTTGCTTTTAGATCCAAGAAAATGGTGGAATTTTTCCACAAATATCAGGTTACATTGGGCCAGTCAACAACTTATTATCCTCAAGGTAATGGGCTGGCTGAATCCTCAAACAAAATTTTGGTGAACACCATAAAAGAGTTGTTGGAAGAGAACACAAAATCATGGCACAACAAACTAGTACATGCACTATGGGCAGATAGATTAACAAATAAAAAATCAATTGGTATGTCTCCCTATCAGCTAGTGTATGGAGCAGATGCAATTTTTCCAACAATTTTGGGAGTGTCAGTCATGAAGCTCATCCAAGAAGTACAGTCTGAAGAGAATGATATGCAAAGAAGAATAAACCAGACTATACAGTTGCAACAAACCAGAGAAGAAGTGTATAAAAGAAAACAACAAGTGCAAGAGAACATCAAGAAGCTTTTTGATAAGAGAACTAAGGAAAATGATTTCAAAATTTGAGACAAAGTGCTGAAGTGGGATTCAAGAAGAGAGGACAAGGGTAAGCATGGAAAATTTTACAATCTATGGAAAGGTCCATACACCATCTATTCTGCAAGAGGTAACAATGCATTTTTTCTATAGGAAATGGATGGAATAGAATTATTTGGAGGTTCTGTCAATGGCAGGATGCTCAAGCATTATTTTTGTTAAAAAATCTCAGTTTAAAGCTTTATTCATTGTATATAACACTGCTTGAAGAAAAGATCTGGAAAATAAAATACAAAAGCAAAGAAAAGAAGAAAAGAGAGAAAGTGAAAAGAAAAGGTAAAGCCCCATACCAAAAAAGAATATTTTTGAAAGTGTGCAAGTTAAAATGCCACTACTTTTGGGAAGAGGAAGTCTTGTTCAGTCATACAACCTAATCATGATTGAAATTTTTTTAAATTTCTGCTGATAAGCTAGAAAAATGAAGATTTTCCAAACTATTTAAAGTTGGATTATTAGTAGATTAGATCAGGAAAATATATTGGTTCTGAAGTTCAAATATGAACCAAAAGAGAAAGAGAGGGATGAATGAAACATTCCAAATTATAGCCCTCAGTTTTTAGTTGTACTTTTTTCAAGAATAAAGTCTATGTGTAGCTTTTCCAAAATATCATAGCTCATGACAATCAAACTTCTTAATCTTGATTTGGTCATGTTTTCAATTTTTTATTAAATAGATTAGAGAATCAAAATATGTCAAACTGTTTAATCTTGAAAGATAAATAGATTAGGTAGAGAATAAAAGAGTTCATTAGTCTAATCTGAGCCTTTGGATGATATGAGGTTAGAAGTAGATAGTTTTTTATTTCAAAAAGAAAAATGATGTCAAGGGATTTCCAATCTAAATGCAACCAAATGAAGAAAAAATTTTAAGAAAGTATGAAGGGTAGGTAGAAGTGAGTTGAAGCAATCATGTTTTTCAGATGTTAAAGATCACAACTTCATAGAATAGCAGTAAATCAGAAATTAAAGAATGAAGAATCTGCCAAGCATATTCAAGGCACTGATCTACTATTCCAGATATTTTAACTTTGAGGTTCTTGACACCTCCTGAAGTAGCTGCCCTCCCCAGATGGATCCAATGTTATCCTCCTATATTCTACAAATTCACTAGGTGACTAAGGATTTTCTACAATCAGCTAAAGATAGCATTCCTTGCCTATCATCTATCTTTAGAAATCTCACTGTGTTTATTATCTTCATAAATCCTTTTTCATCATCCATCAGATTGATTTCTAAGAATCACCTTGCTGCTCTTAAAAAAGATCTCATTTTGGGCTTATTTCCCTCATTCTCACCCTCTTCCCTACCTGAACCCTCATTTCCTCATTTTTCCCACTGAAAAGTCACTTTCATCACTAAAAACCCTCATACACTCCCTCCCTGCACCATTTTTCTTTATATGCACTAAAACAATGTAAAAACTACTTTTTTACATTGTTTTAAGCCTAGAAATAAACTTTTGGGACTCATATTTATATTAAAACTCTGTTTTATTTTAATATAGAGCCTGACTCTGTTTTATACATATTAAAGCCCCCCGCTTTAATGTTTTCTAACCCTGCTTCTATTTTTTAGCCCAGGCTCCTTTTATTTTAAGCCCTTGCCTGCATGCACCTAACCTTGCGGCCATATAACCTCAGCCCCACCCGTGGCATAAGTGCCTCCACCTATTTAATAAACCTAGGCCCCACCATCTGTTTCTCCCATTGCTTCATATTCCCCTACCGTTGTTGATCTATCTTCCCCCATATCCAACGACTCGCACTCAATATCGCAAATATATTTACGCAGGGGTTAAACAAACTCCAACCTTGCGATATAAGTAGTTTTATCACTTGTACCCTATGCCGCATGTCGCCCTCTGAATGGAATCCTACCTGATTGACCAAATCTTCTTACCACCCCTCATTTCGTGTGAAATCCACCTTCTCTGCTTGTGAAAATCACTTTTCCTCCTCCCCCCAAATCTCTATACCGCCATCCAATTCAAACGCTCCAGAGCCCTGTGGCTCTACAACAAAGCCTAAACCGCCATTTACACCTCCGCATCACTCCAAAAGCGAGAGAAACTGCAGATAAATGTAGAAATCCCCTCCAATGCAGGTTTTTAAGATTAATTTGTTTGTTTTGCGTGCAGGTTTCATGGTAGGAATGCGTAATAAGCATTCCAAGGATCCAAAAAAATTTAAATGAACTTCCTGCGTAACAATCCAGTTAGTTTGTCTACCAAAGGTACCAAGAGCGCCATATCTCCACATGCACACCAATGAATCATGATTATTGATGTCCATTGACATGCATAAAACCAAAAGGATGCCCCCCTGCATAGAAAACACAGATAAAGGCACAGTGGAGAGAAGAAGATAGTCAAAGGACTATGACAGGAACAAATATTAAATCTTAAATGATTAATTAGAGGATGAAAAGAAATGAAAACAGAGATAAAGTAGATTAGAAGAGTTTAAAAGCAAAATCCAAGTTTAAAGCCTAAAAACAGAGTTCAAAGGATAAAACAAAGGCAGATAAACACAAAAGAAGATTCGAATTATCAGATCAAGGAATTGAATTCTTCATAAACACATTTGGACAGCTACAACATGTTTTCTTTCAATAAAGGCATCAGTAGTTGTTGAGATAGTCAGAGATATTTCTCAACCACTCTGCAGTTATTAAAAAAACCTTAAAGTCAAATATTTCCATAAGTTAGCTCAAACAATGAAGCTAAGAGTTATTATTACATCAAGTCATCGTCAGATATTTTTGCCTTGGGCCTTGCATGGTATCAAAGGTCAAAAATGCATTAACTATGTAATAAATAACACCTGAAACCCTAGTTTAGGATCACCTCCTCATTTTGTAGATAAATACTGCATGTATCATTCATTTTTAGTATTGGTTGGTTGATTACTTTCCTGATTTCTGTTGCTGAGCTAGTTGATGGATTGCTAGGCTGGATTTGAGAAAGCTCTGAGTTGCAGAGATCCATTGTACTGGAGTAATGTAAATATTTTGAACATCAGTAATACAAGCACATTCACAGGATTCTTGAGCTATGTTAATGGTGAAGTTTTCCTTTTTTTTCAATGTTTTCATTCTGTTTTCCATTCTGTCCACTATTTCTCTGACAAAAGAACATAAAATTTAGATTAGCATATGCTGTCTTGGCACCCTATTTCTGTCTGCAAACTTTATCTTAATGTTTTCTTATGCAAGGTATGATTTGATAATTATTAATTGCTCTCTGGTTCCACCTAGCTTGTTGTCTTGGAAATTATTTAATAGAGTCAAGCCAAAGAAGTCTATGGTATGCCATGTCCTTTGGTGTAGCTTGAAATATTTTTTTTAAGGCCTTTCTTTGAATTATTCTTAGTAGAGTCCATCCAGGGAAGTCTATGGTATGCCCTGTCCTCCTCGGTATATCTTAGAACTGTTGGCTCACAAATTTTCAGAGGAAGTTAATAAGAATACAGGATCTGTCTTTATCTTTAGTTACATCCATTTTATTCTGAATGTTTTCTGGTTCTAAAGTAACTTAGGATTTTGTGATTGTTGTCTAGTATTTTGTTTATTAAAGTCTGAAATTGTAGTAGTTCATATATGCTCTGAACTTTGTTTTCCAACAAAGCACTTGTATAGCTTTTCTTGTTGAAGTAGAGTTAAAATATTCTTAAATGAATTTTAGTTTTGCTGTCTTCACAACTTATTTTCATTTGATATGCCATCTAATCTAAGAGATCCACTTGATATAGTTAGCTTTCCCTATGAAAAAAATTGCAGAGTTGATGAACAATTAAATCCTTTTATGACTCCATAGCCCAATGGATTAATATTCTCATAGTCTATCTATTCAACTGAAACACTCACTCAATTAATCACACCATTGATCTATCAACCTATCAATCAATCAATAAAAAAAAATTACTCCTTAGAACTTCATAACTAGCCTAACATCATAAAATAAAAGTATAAAGACATATCATATAAAAAGAATTACATAGAGAGATCCCTCTCTGAGTCCAGGAAGGCTAGGTCCTAGGATTCCAAAGTGGTTCTTATGTGGTTCCCTGCAGAGTTTGTTCTTGCCAATCTTGCAAATCACGGGGAGCAAACATAGTGGCGACTATATTGGGGATACTGAGTAATAAATAACTTAAATAACCTCAAAAAATCAGATAACATCATTTTAAACTTATATGAATCAAGTGTTAGCCAAGAATGGTACCTAGCTGCTGATGGTGGACAACAACCAGCCATAAAACAATTAAAAATCCTCCACCTGGTGACTCCACTGGTTTTTAGTAGGCCTGTTGAATCCACGGGTTTTCCATAGACCCCACTGGGAAACTTATTTTATCATCACAACATCAAAATATCCCAATAAAGAATACTTTGTGGATTAAGTATCTCTTCTACATATTGGTTGGTCCTTTAAGACTGTCATAAGCCCTCAACCTTTCTGATTTTTTGGGTCCAAAGTTCTGGCTTCTAGAAGAATCTATACCAGATCCTAACCAGAACCAAATCCTCTTGCAATAGTTGACTATCCTAAAAGCATC
The DNA here is from genome assembly GCA_034641835.2 of Pinus albicaulis. NCBI lineage: Eukaryota > Viridiplantae > Streptophyta > Pinopsida > Pinales > Pinaceae > Pinus > Pinus albicaulis. Next base: position 128,423 of record MU968311.1, read on the forward strand.
CTTAGGAAGTCTCCTAGATACAAAAGTCAAAATGTTAGCAGACCTATCCACAAAGCAAGTTCCCTACCTGAAAACCCTAAAGACTTGCAGAATATCCTCTCTGACCCACCCCTAGAACAAAACTTTTCTAGGACTAGATCTCAGAGTTGGATAACCCATATATTTTTAGATCCATCCACCTCATATCAGAATTCTTTTGTACTAAATCCATCCCCCACCGTTCACCTTCCTCCATTTAGCCCCGCACCACCTCTTGTAAACACTGCTCTTGTTCACCCTCCTTTGTTTCCGCAATCACAAATCATGGCAACATGGAATGCTCCACTAGTTCTACCATTTCCTTTAGTTTTTCTACCACAGGAATATCAGTCCAATATTCCCTTATATGATGCTAGTAGTTCTACTACTGCTCAACAACATGTGGAAAAATGAATAAGTACTTTGACAGACAAGAAATAGATGACGAAACTGTTAAACTCGGAATGTTTGCTCAAATTTTAGGGGGAGAAGCAAGAAAATGGTTCAAAGGCTTAACCCCTAATAGCATTAACGACCTCCCTTCCTTTCATTAATTATTCTTAAACAAATGGGAAGTCAAGAAGAATCCTCTCCAAATTTTATCAGAGTATGAAAACATTAAGAAGAATATTGGAGAGGGTGTCCTAGAATACTGCACTAGGTTCAATAGTGTATATAATGCCCTCCATATACACATGAAACATCCACAAGGTCTATCTCTAATGAAATTCCCTGATGGTTTTGACCCAGAGATGGCTTATCAATTAAGAGAAAGAGAGCCCCTCACATTAGAAGACATGCAAAGGGGAGCAGTAAGTGTGGAAGCCAATAAGATTGCGAAGAGAGCTAGAATGAAAAATGAAAAAAGAGTCACATATAGGGAAGAAGCTGTCCCCTCCACATCTAATATAGAGATTGATAACTTAGTAAAAACCATGGAGAGGATGAATGTAAATGAGAGAGCTTATCCTAGAGAAAACCAAATAGCTCCTCAAAACAAAAATCAAAATCAGAACCAAAACCAAAACTTTAGAATAAACCCCCTCAAATAAGACAAAGAGGCCGTGATCAGCAAATCAAACCTCCTTTCCAAGAAAATTATGCTAATGAAGCTGAGGGGATAATTGAAGAAACATAGGAAAATCACATAAATTTAATGGGAGTAAATAATGAGGATATTGTTTTCCTCACTGAGGAAGAACAAGGCATATTTACACCACATGAAGAAGAATTTCTAGAATTCGAAGACTATAAACAAGGCTTTGAAAATGGCTGCATGGAAGTACACATACAATCTGACCTTAGAAGCAATAAAAACCAAGACACTCCCAAAAAAAAGACCTCTGAAATTTCTGCTAGGAGATCCCTGAAAACATTCCTAAGAAGACAACAGAAAATTTAAATGCAATGGCTGAAATTTCTGATAAAAATAGAGACAAAAACAACCAACCTAGTCCCAAACATAGTGGTGACCAAAGCAGCACTGACAACATAGCTAGTGCTCCTAACAAAACTGTTTTAACTGAGTTTCATATTAAAAACCAGCAAGCTAAAATTGCTGTGAAAACAGTGTCTGAAAAGGCTGATTTGAACATTTCAAAAACTCAGACACCTTTCAGTATAGAGAATGAAAATGCCAAGATTAAAATCTCTATTCCTCTCACTGAATTAGTCACTCAAGATGTATATAGATCCCAAATTTTGAAAGCTTTAAACATATGAGAAAATGTTGATTCTGTAAATTTAAATGATGACAAACCTGAACTTCTGTTTGGCCCTGAAGTAGAAGGTAAATTTCAAGAGGGAGGTGTTCCTCCATTTTATGTTAGTTTAAACATCCATGATAAAATTCTCCTGGTAATTCCATGTTGGATTCAGGAGATTCACAAAACCTTATGCCAAAAGTTGTGATGGAAAGAATAGGCCTTAAATAACTATACCATACAAGGATTTATACTCTTTTGGTTCTAGTAGAGTTAAATGTCTAGGCCTAATCAAAGATCTATGTGTCAATCTAGCACAAATACCAGCCAAGAGCCTAGTGATGGATATTGTAGTGGCTGATATTCCTCCTAAATATGGCATGCTCCTCTCAAGATCATGGGGTGCTAAACTCCAAGGCACCCTCTAAATGGAAATGACCTATGCTACCATCCTTGTCTTTAGTCAACCAAGAAGACTATATAGGGAAACTCACATGAAATACATTGTTAACAGTCAAGAAAAGCTAGATAGCTCCCCTCTTTATTCCATCCGTACTGATCTTGATTCATTTATCCTTTACAATGATGAAAACCTTAGTGAACAAGTGACAGAAAATGAGCAATCAGCTAAACAAGAAGAGGAAAAAGAGGAGGAACAGTCAAAACAGTTTGCCCAAACAAAATATAACAACAAACATAGTGGAGACCATAAAAAACAAAACAATGACAAACATAGTGGCAGCCACTATAAACAACATAATGAAGACCACGATGATCAACCCAATGATAAATATAAATTTTAGCCTCTTTGGAGTATGAGTTTTGATGGTTCTTGTGGCAAAATTGGTTCAGGAGCAGGTATATGGGTGCATAACATAGAAAAAAATCATGCAGAAGGTCACTCATACAAGCTAAACATTCAATGCACAAATAACATAGTTGCGTATGAGGCACTCCTCCTAGGGCTACAACTACTAAAGAAACTAGGAGCCAAGAAGATAACTGTCCATGGAGATTCTGAGCTAGTCATTAGGAATATTAAGGGGGAATACACAACTAAGCATCCTAGGTTAAAAGCATATAGGGATGATGCCCTTGACCTCTTGAAAACATTCACAGAATATGATCTTACCTTTGTCCCTAGAAATCAAAACATCCTTGCCAATGGTCTAGCATTTGCAGCTAGCACATGTCAAAAACCTTATCATAGCAAACAATACACAGTGCAAGTTAAATATAGACCAGCAGTTCCTGATAACATAAAATATTGACAAGTATTTGAAGGAGATAAAAAGATAGAATATTTCCTGCAGTATAGAAATGAGTTTGAAATGCCAAATTCAGACTCAGAGTATGAAGAAGACTGCTCCACAGAGTAACAATCTTACAAAGAAGAACCTCTTGATAATGCTGATATAAATCTGTTAGATAAATAACACATACATAAAACAGAGCTATGAACTAGTTTAAAAAATGAAGACTTTGAAGAGCTGCAGTCCAATACTGATAACTTGCCAAAAGGGCTGGTTCCTCTACAACCGTTTGACTTTAATAATGCCGCTAGTTGTTACTACGCCGCAATTTGTCACCGTCCCGCAATCCCTCACCATCTCACCCATTTGAGTGTCACTGGTCGTTTTTTGTGACCAACGACTGGTCGTTGTTTGCAAATACCATCATTGCATCCCTTTCCATGAGGACAACATTTCTTCTGTTGATCATTTCCTGAGCAGACCCTAAAAACACCTGTTTTTGCCTTGGCACTGGTAGCCCATTATGTACTCGCGCCAATGAGGAAAATTAACACTGAGCCTGTGCCAATTGGCGCTCTATCCCAGCTAAGCACCCGTGCCAATTTGCTTTTGGAAAGTTTTTTAAAAAAAGAGGCGAAGTTTCGATTACAACAACTTCGTGGATGAGTCATCAGGAGTGGTTTCGACTGAATAACCACGGCCTTCCTCCTTTGGCCTCTTGTTTCCACCTTATGGGGAACCTCCCAAGGGATAAGGCCTCCCTTCCACTATTGTAGGGATCCCAACCTCCTCCTCTCCTATATAAATATAGCCTTCATCCATTGATGAAGGGGTTGAAGGGCTGAATGGCTGAATAGCTAGTTCAAAAGAGTGGTAGAATTTACAAGTTCCCAAGAGCTTTCGTGCTACCAAAGCCTTCTTGATTCCCTAAGGCCAAATCCAAGCAAGCAGACTATTACCAAGTATCCAGAGAGAGGGGCTTGTCCCATCCTCGACGGTGATTTTTCGAGATTGTTCCATTGGCACCCTCTCGAAGGAGAATTCAGCGTCGTGGCTATGGTTGTATCTTTTACCGACACGATGGGCAACTACCGGTTATGGTTCCACTCTTGTTGTTGATTATGATGATGAGTTATGTCTTCTCTGAATAACATATAGTTGCATATACTGGATTTTACGCTTGCGTTGGTTTTGTTTCTTGCGTGTGCAGGTGTTCGATCACGGAGATCGTGAGGATTGTGATCTGCCGGAGCTAAGGAATGGGAGCGCTAATTTCTCTACAATCGACAACGTTGGATTCCAGGTAAGCCTTCATCTCTAGTTGGTTTATTTTCAATTAGGAACCTGCACTATAGCTTGTGACGATTGTTGCTAGACCCGGTCTGGGCTAGTAGGGTTCGCCTCTGTCCGCAGAGGGGATTTACCTCCACAAAAAATTGGTGACTCCGCTGGGGAGTTAGCTTGTTGTTTGCTTTATAAACTTTAGACGGAGCCTGAAGTTAGCCAGATAGCCTTCGAAAACGCTCTTGCTTTGCATTAGCGCAAGTAGATCAACGCTGCTTCAGTCAATCTCCAGTTTAGTTTATGAACTGAACACTTGGAGTATTGTCTTGTCTTTCGGTCGATTTTTCCCTTTGCTTGCTTGATCATCTCTTTTGGCTGGCTCTTTTATGAGTGTTTGGCTTTTGGTTCAGCCCTAGAGGATCAGATCTGACCTCTGCTTTTCCGAATTTTCATCCTTTCATGGTTGGCTTTATTGGCGGTTTCACCCCGACAAACACCAATTGGCGTAGGTTTCAGCCATCACTGTACATCCCCCGTCTCGGCACCGACATTTCTGCCAGACAAAATCAACATAGCGAGGTGTAGGTTTACCCTTGTGGTCATTGTTCGGAAGTTTCTTTTGGTCAGTACTTTGCTTCTGGGTTTGTTTTAGATTCTGCTTGAAGTGGTGAGTCTGGTCTTGGTTGGGAGAAATTCTTTGTTTTTTCATTTTCAGGCGTTGGCGCTTGTTGTCAGTTAGCAACCCGCGCCAATTGGCCATTGGCGCTAGTTGTCAGTGAGCAAGTCGCGCTAGTTGGTGCTAGTTGTCAGTGACAAAGTCGTGCCAATTTCAGGGTGTGTGAAAATTGAGACTTTTTCCCTAAATCCTTCACCAGTGTGTCTTTCCCTTCCGTTCTTTTCACTGTATGAGCATAGATTACATTGCTCATTTTTTGAAATGTCTTATTTCCATGATTGTTTGATGTAAAGGGAATGAATGCCTTGTTTTGATCTCTTGCTTTGGAAGTCCTCTTTGTGTTTGACCTCATATGTCTTGTCGCCTTTTGAGGGATTTCGTGACAAAGTGTTTGAAACAACGATTGCATTCTTAATGTTTGTTTACATCTCTTTTGCATTCATCCTTCATTAAGGAGATTTGCGTTCTTTTAGTTTTCGTCTCATAGTTTGCTTTTCGTTTAAATGCATTAGATCACATTGCATCGAAAAGTATTTTTGAGATTTATCATTGGACTTAGATCACATTGTTTAGTGATTGAAAACTAAAAATCGCTTTGAGTGCATTCTCTTTCATTGAAAGCATGCATTAAGTAGATTCTCATTTCATCAAAAAATGCATTGAGTGCATTCTTATCATTTGAAAAGAAAAAGGAAATTGTGCATAGATTACAATTGCATAGTTTTCGAAAAAGAGGATTTTGCATAGATTACATTGCATTATTCACATCGTTGAATGTTTGAAATTACTTTTGGATAGTGAAAGTCATCTAGTTTGGAAAAGATTTCATTTGCAGTGTTGTTTTATGTCGCATCATTGTTTGAAGCTCTTCCCTTAACTAGATAGCATTCATCGAATTGAAAAGTTTTCTTTTCTCATATAGCTGCATATAGGAGATTGTCAGGTGACATACGGTAGGGCCTTGAAACATAATTGAATATCAACCATAAAATTTATTCAATTAACCTAAGGAATCATTGAAACATTAACGAAATATTTAGAGATCTAGGCTAGAGACGTGTTCCGGCGTCGTTAAACCTAGTAGCTGTCGTTCACCTCTTGGCTTTAGACAGCACTAGTACGGACTTGTGCTCCCCGTACCGTCGAGTATATAAAGGGAGACCCCACTAGGTTTCTATCCTTTATCCATAGGAAGCCGAGTCTGCCGCCCTATACCCATGATACACCGGACACAACATTCAGGGAGATTGCCTGCACGTACGTTAAGTCCTTGGTTGATTTCTCTTTCATTTTTGAAACCAAGGTGTATATTGCAGTTCACGGTTATTTGGTACACCCTTTGCCTAGTATTCCTGAGTAGTCATTTTGATCTTTTCTGACTCCTTAAATTTGAAAAGATCACCAAGCGCTTGTCCTTTCACGCTTGTTTCCAATCTGAAAGCGATAGAGTCACCTTTTTCCTGTTTCTTGACTCTTAAAAGATGAAACGGTAGAGTTTTGTTTCAATGTTTTAAAAATTAACTGCCCACGAAATATTCCTGGTTAAAGTTAGTTTCCTTAGGGTGTTGTTCTGAAGATTGTTTCTAATGGAAACTTTTCCGGAGTTCACCAACCAAGGAATCCCCTCAAATGGGAATCCTGGTCCTTTTCCTCCTTTTGGAAATGTTGGTGCTCCTTGTATGGCAACGTTGTACCTTCCTGGGTTAACTGTTGGGTTGCCTGTTTGGTTGTTTTCAACCTCTGTGGTCCCGAATGTCTCGGCTTCTATTCAATCAGTTCCTCCACCTGAACAACATCATGTTAATTCCAAGGTGGACCTCTCCCCTTCTTCGCCTGTTTCTGCGTCCTCCTCTTCTACTTCGCCTGGTGAAAGCCTGGATTCAAGTAACCAGGTGGCTAAGAACAAGAAGAAGAAGACAAAGAAGAAGAAGTCTGATAAAGGAGAGGCTAGCTCTGCGACTATTGCACCTAAGAATCCTTCTCTTGATAAACCTTCCAACCCTCCCCGGAAAGTCAAGTTACCTTGCATGTTGTGCACAGGAGATCATCTTCTTCGAGATTTCCCTAGCATTCCTAAGGTGCTCGAAGCATGGTCCAACGGTCGCCCGCCGTTGCCTTTGGCTTTCGGGAGTCAAGTTGGGGGCACATCTTCGACAGCTGCTGGTAAGGCTCCTAAGAGGCAGGGTAATATTACCAATCCCTATAAGTTGTGTGAAGGACACCATGCCATTCACCTTTGTCCGTATATGGATGAAGCCAAAACAAGCTAAAACGACTGCTTCGGACCATGCCTTCTCGGGTCGGGTACAAAAACTTTCTTTTGAGTCCTCCACCAGCTGATCCTACCATCGGTCAAGATTCATCCTTGGTCAATCCCGCTCCCTCGGAAATTCAAATTCAGGAATCCGTCCCTGACCAACCATTGGTCGTGGGATCGGTTGAGCTGGCCCTGTCTACAATGCACCAGGTCTTTTCTGTCGAGAGTGGACCTCACAGCCCTCAGGTTCTCCTTGATTCTTCAGATTCCTCGGACTTGGAGAAAGATTCTCCTGTCCCTATACCTCAAGAAGCTCCTCCTCCGCCTCCCGTGATGGAGGTCCTGGAGGATACCCCTCCCACCTTCGAGATGGAGGTTGTGGAGGATGCTCCTTCTTCCGTAACACCAGGGGAAGACCTTCTCGGTTCGATGGTAGCCCCTTCGAGTAGTTTAGTCACTTCCTTTGATTGGAATCGATTTGCAGGATATCGCCTTCCATCTTATGTGCCTTTCGAGATAACGGTACAGGCCTTTGGTCTGGTTGTACCCAACACCATTATAGATGAAGGCGCGTTTGTTAGTGTTCTATCCTCAACTACTTGGCAAGCTTTTGGCTCGCTGCCGCTTGCGCCTGTTACGCAGAATCTGTTGGCATTTAACAGAAGAACGAGTCAACTGTTAGGGATCCTTCCAAGGTTACTTGTTACTTTGGGAGGTAAAACCGTCCATATGGACATGATGGTTGTTCCAGGCCCCTTGGATTTCAATCTGCTCCTGGGGCGTGATTACACTTATGCCATGGGAGCGCTTGTCTCCTCCCTTTTTCGTGTGGTTTGTTTTCCACATGAAGGACGCATCGTAACCATTGATCAGCTTTCCTTCTTTGGTCCTGATGTGGTAGCTGGCCCACCATCATCCCTTCCTGGTTTTTATCCACTTATTGTATCCGCCCCACCGCAGGTCAACTATGTGGCTACCTACCCCGTGCCTGTGCTCAGTGATGATGTCGTCATGCATCAGGTGCTGGGGGCATTGGGTCCTGACTTCCAACATGTTTTCCTTCCATGAAGTAGAACTTGGAAGATATGACTTCTTGTTCATTATGATGAGGTCTGTCGGAGCAGAGTTCATTTTCTTGTGTCAAGCTCCTTAAAAAATGAAACAAGGTTGTCGGAGCACAGTTCCTTGTCTTGTGTCAAGCTCCTTAAAAAATGAAACAAGGTTTCTCAGAGCAGAGGTCCTTGTCTTGTGTCAAGCTCCTTAAAAAATGAAACAAGGGTGTCCGAGGATAGTTCTTTTAATGTGTCAACCTCATTAAAACAATGAAACACATCGTTGTTCAATTCGAGTCTTTGATAAGATCTCGTAAAATCCCAGTCGAGTCTTTCTCTTGATCTCGTAACTTGAACCTTCACTCCATATGCCTTTCATATGAATTGAAGCTTGGGGGGCATGTACCTCGAATTGAGTCACCATGTTGGGGGCATGCTTACTTTTTCAAGCATAGTTTGTTTCCGTTTCAAGCTTGTGTAAAAATGAAACTGGTTTCAAGCATAGTTTATCTTTGTTTCAAGCTTGTGTAAAAATGAAACCATCCATTTTACCTCTTGTGATCGCCATTTTATCAGCCTGTTTTTGCCAAGATGAGCCTTGGTTTTCTCACTCCATCGTCACTATCTGCTTGGCCAATCATATGCCTTCACTTGGTTGTTTTACCTATTCCTGAGGAACTGCTGCGATGAGTGGTCTTGTTAGCTAGCCTCTCTAACCTTAGCTCTCCTTGTTTTGAGCAGTTCCCACCATTATGGGAACCATTTTCTATTTTTTATACCACTCTCCGTTCCTTTCGAGGAGTCATCTTCGCCTCTTTTTCGACTCTCTTTGAACATGAAAAGATTGCCGAGGCCCTTGTAAAAATTACGTCAAGTAAAGTGGCCACTAAAATCCACATGGACCCGCATACGTTTACTCCTTTGGCTGGGATAGATTATTTACAAAAAAGGAATACCCTAGCCTATCGTGACTAGGAGGTTTTCTCAGACATAGTTTTCTACATTTTCGGATCTAAGGAACTATTTACGAAAAGGGACCATTGGAGTTTACTTTTCCGCTGTCTTTTCAAACTCTCTAAATATGAAAAGACGTCGAGTTCTCCCTTTGTTAGAATCGTTAAACCCTGATGACATTGGATTGAGTCGTAATGATGATATTCGAGCTCCTCCTTCCTAGGGCTTGTTAAATGTACTAGGATGGCCACAACAAGAATATGGCATCCTCAAGTTTGTGTAAAAATAATTGGGGTACTCGCCAGAAATGGTGGGGAAAAATGGAACCAACATCATTGTCGTGTCGGCAGTATGTCGCTCTTGAACATGGCACTTGTCTGCATTCGTGTCGGGTTGGGGACATCTCATCTCGTTTTTCACTTGCCTCCATGGGTTTGGGTGATCCCTTTTGACCTCTCATCTGCTCTTTGCCTCGTCATCATGACCTCTGATATTTTGATGTCAAATACTGCCAAATCCACTGTCGTGCCGCCAATATGTTCAAGAGAAGTTGACCTCTGCAAGTACCAACCTTCCTCTGATTCTCATCTGATCGTGATTCACAAAGACATTATGTTCCTCTGTCTCGCGTTGATGATGTGGGAAACACTATGGCCCACCTTCGATCAAGGTCACTTCCTGTCGACTTCAGCTCATTATCCAGGAAGCTGATCTAGAGACTCCCTTCTGGTACCTTGGAGCCTGCATGCCTCAATGGCAGGTTCTTCGCATTCGATGTGAGGTTTTCATCATTGGCCTCCAATCGAGTGATTCTATGGGTGTTCGACGCCAGCTCATTGATTCACACGCCGTAGATTGTACCTATAGTACCTTGAGGACCATTGTCATTAGTGGTGGTACCTCTCGCGTCTGTTAACATCTTTCATCATTGGCTGGTAATCAGGCGATGTTCTTGCATGTTCGACTTCAGCTCACATATTCGCATGCTTGAACTTGTACTTTGTTCGGGTCGAGATGGAGTGCAAGACCCTGGATTCCTGTCTGTTATAATCCAGGCTGTGATTTTGTGGATTCTTATGATTAGTTACATGACTCACTGATTGGATGGCTGCGACCATACCTGAGTCTATTTATCGATCCTCACTGGATGGCTGCGTCCATACCTTGGATCTGGATTATTGTATGCTCTTTTATGGATGGTTGCGCCCTTACCTGAGTCTCTTTTATCGATCCTTATTGGATGGCTACATCCATGCCTTGGATATGGATTCTTGTATACCCTGTTATGGTTGGTTGCACCCATACCACATATATATCATGTATTTGAGATATCAGTTGTACTTCTCTATGTAGGTTTTTCGACGGCAGTGTTTTCAGTTGGACACGTTCCCGTAAAGCATTTCACCCCTCTCTCTCTTTCGGGCCTCATGCTTTAGGGGGCATATGTTACACAATAATTTGTCACCATCCCCGCAATCCCCATCTCGCCCATTGGAGGGTCGTTTCTGTGACCAATAAGCAGTGTCATGCCTTGCAAATACCATCATTGCATCCCTTTCCATGAGGACAACATTCCTTCTGTTGATCATTTCCTGAGCAGACCCCTAAAAACACCTGTTTTTGCATTGGCGCTGGTAGCCCGTTATGTACTCGTGCCAATGGGGGAAAATTAACACTGAGCCCGCGCCAATTGGCGCTCTGTCCCAGTGTTGCACCCGCGCCACTCTGTTTATGGAAAGTTTTTTAAAAAAAGGAGGCGAAGTTTCGATTACAACAACTTCGTGGATGAGTCATCAGGAGTGGTTTCGCCTGAATAACCACGGCCTTCCTCCTTTGGCCTCTTGTTTCCACCATATGGGGAACCCCCCAAAGGATAAGGCCTCCCTTCCACTATTGTAGGGATCCCAACCTCCTCCTCTCCTCTATAAATATAGCCTTCATCCATTGATGAAGGGGCTGAATGGCTGAATAGTTAATCTTCAAGTTCCCAAATTCCCAAGAGCCTTATGCTACAAGAGCCTTGATTCATTCCCTTAAGGCCAAATCCAAGCAAGGACATCATTGTCGAGACATCCGAAGAGAGAGGTTTGTCCCATCCCCGACATGCTTCTTCGAGACGTGTTCTGCTGGCGACCTTCCGAGGGAGAATTCAGCGTCAGAGCTATGGTTGTATTTTTCTTTGATTGATTAATGATAAGCGACTATTGGTTATGGTTCCAATCTTGTTCTTGATGATTATCATGAGTTATGTCTTCTCTGACTGACATATAGTTGCATATATCGGATTTTACGCTTGCGTTTGTTTTGTTTCTTGCGTGTGTGTGTGTCCGATCATGGAGATCGTGAGGATTGTGGATCTGAGCTAAGGAACGCGAGTGCTACTTTCTCTACAAGCTACGCCGTTGGATTCAGGTAAGCCTTCATCGCAGCTGGTTTATTTTCAATTAGGGACCTACACTATAGCGTGAACGATTGTTGCTAGACCCGATCTCGGGGCTAGTAGGGATCACCTCGGTCCGCGTGGGGATTTACCTCCAAACACCCGAGTGTTATCACAAAATTAGACCTGATAGGCTGCCAATCAAATCAATCTCATGTAACTGTTTCAAACTAGTCTTTTGATTGAGGCTTAGCCTCCTCAACTTGAGACAGCTCTCTCAAGGGTTAATGATTTTTGATAGAAATATAGATGGCTAACTCTATGTGGGGTAGTAACCAGATAAATGATAAAGTAGGTTGAAAATAAAATCAGCAAGTACACATTGGGCTTATGGAGTCAAAATAGTTTCAGTAAAACCAAACAATCTACTTAGCATGGAAGTTGAGGCATATCAGAGTTTTAGTCAAGAGATACACATGTGAAACTGTAAAAAACACAGTCAGTTTGTCTATGTAGGAAAGAGAGCATAAAATATGAATTCTAAGTAACATAAGAAAACACCACTGCAATAGGATAGTAAAAATATGAAATTGGAACAAGAACACACTATAACTCTTTATGAATCTCAAGTCTGCTAAGTAGAAATCTCTGTATTAAGCTGAAACCAGTCACTTACAATAAACATAGTCTTTTGCTAAAGATTGTCCAACCCTTTACTAATTCGACTTCTTGGTCTTAAATAAACCTTTACAACATGAGATGAACTCATCTTCTGCTAGATACTTCAAATTTCTAACTCTTGACACCTTGCATAACCATATTACATGGGATTTATTACAAAAAGAGACCTAATCTACTAAACAATCCTAATACAAATAGGATTAAAACTCTTAATCACCTATCTATAACCACAATATCTTAATTAAGTTACATCCTTTCCCAAGTGTACTAGCACATTGTTGAATCCAGAGGATAGACTTCAACTCTTCATGACCATGATACTGACCTCCATCAAAATATGAACAGTCTCCTGTTTTCTAGGCATATGGTTCCTTGCACTTATTGAAACATTATGATCACCATGAACTCATTATTTCAAGTTAATTTTCTGTTGGAAACTGAAATAACACCTGCAAGAATCCTCCCTAAGCTCCAGGTGTCCAAAAACCATCATTAAACTGTTTAAATGAGTTGAAATAGAATGCGCTATGAAAACAACAAAGTTTTGTAGCGCCTTTCGTAGCGCTGCTTTTTAACCCTTTTTTCTTCAAAATTTTGATTTCTTTCCTCAAGGATTGTCTTCATTATCTCTTAATACATCTTTCTTAGCAATTTCAGATCATAATTCAAACTTTTTCCCTTCAAAATTTGATGAGAAAGTGAAAAAATCTGCTATAGAAGTTTCATAGCGCTTTTCACTCTTTTTACACTGTTTGCACTACGAAACTACTGAGTAAGCAGTGTTGTCCAAAATTTTCTAAAGTGGAGAATTAAAATGTGAAAAAACTCAAAATGAAACTGATTTCATCATATCAAAAGCCATATGAACTAAAAACACAGTCATTCCAGCCTTTATAACTTCTTAACTTCTTGCAGATTTCTCCTGTTTTTATCTGAACAATAGGTCTTGAGATAGAGCTTGTATATCCTAGTCCATGATGTATTTTGCAAAATTGAAGGAGTTTTCGGTAGGCCATTATGTCTTGAATAAAAACGTCACTTGGTTTTTTTAAATACATCTCCTGCTGTCCAGAAAATGCCTTTGAAAAACATGTGTAAAACAATAAAACTCTCTTTTCTGAAAAGAGAGCTTCAAAGAAATCCTTTATCTCCCAACTGATAACACTTGTGAGAAAAGTGAGAGATTTTATTGTATCTCAGGCTGTGATGAACACTAACCTCTTTCATAATTCAAAAATACTTTTTCATTTGGCCAGAAAATGAACTTGAAGTTTACTGCTAAAAAGTCATGTACAGAACAGTTTTGTAACAACAGTTTCGTAGCGCATTTTAATTTATAAATTTCTCCCACCTCCTAATGAATTGGAAAAAAATGAGAGAGGTTTTAGTATCTAGTTCAGCTAGGAAGAAAAAAATCTTTCAGTGTTCCATAATTCGTTTTCAGTTGGTCAGAAACCTCCTTGGAAGTTGACTCCTCAAAACCAGAAAACAAAGTTTTTGCTTCATAACTTTCAACAGTTCCGTAGCGCAAATCAAATTTTTTGAACTAGCGGTGCTATGAAAGTAAGTTTTCTTGGCTAATTTGACCAGTTTTGGCATGAAACTTTAGGAAATGACTCACAAATGGAAATTATGGATATTTGATAATGAATGGACCTGAAAAATACTTTATTTGAACTTAAGGATGGGCTTTGAACTTATAAAAATCTAACCTACCCTTAACCAAACCCTAAATTGACTTCTAAACCTAATTTGAACCATGAGCAAAAACAAACATAACACAATGATGTTTTTTTTTTTAAATTGTTGGGTGATAACAGTGGCTCCACTTGGGATAGTGTGCCCCTGTGGTACACTAAGAACCAGTAGTTCCAGTGCTGTTATCCATTTTCTTGACCAAAAAAGAATTTTTTTTTTGAAATTGCCAAGCTTTCTCCTCAAGCTCTAATGGCCTTCACCTTGGGCTCAAGCTTGCTAATCACTGCAGAAGAACAAAATCTGTACCTAATGAAAATATTCCTAGTTAAATTTGTGCTTATTCACACACTCCTACCTACCCTGTCAGTTGCAATCTCCATTTGTAACTCAAGGAACATGAAACTTCCAATAAAGCCAGTCATTGATCTGATCTGACACTTGAACCTGTTGACTTTGCTTGAACCAAAAGTAAACATGATATTGAAATGAACGAAGAAAAATGAGATGTAACTTATCTTTATAATGAAAACATAATTGGAAATCTGAATTGTAGTACCTTTCCATGTAGTCAGCTATAGGATCAAAGAAGACATGATCTGTTTGATGCTTCTCATGACATTCTGCAGCTTTGGAAAACTCATCCATGCTTTGCTCAACCACACAATATTTCAGTTGTGTGCTATCAAACTGATTTTCAAGAACAAGGTATTCTTCCTCAATCTCAAAACAGAAAGGAAGAAACACCCTCTCTTTATGTTCTGTCATGGAAAGCTTTTGAAAAGAATGATCATGATCATGAGGACTCTATGATTGAATTTGACCTTGTAAAACTTCAATTTCTTTCTCAATGTTCCTAGCAACTTCATCCAAAAATTGAATCTTATCTTTTGACTTGCATTCAAATGATTTTAGATAAGAAGACAAGGATGGAGAAAAATTTTCATCTACTTCCTCATTAATATGATCATCATTCCATTGTTTAAAGCCTTGAATTGAAGGAGAGTCTACGACCAACTCTGTTTTGTCTATCCATTCTTCTAAAAACATAAGCCAAAAATCTGCAAATGACTTAATAGATCTAATAGGAAAGCTCTCAATCCACTATTTACATTTTCCTTGAAATGAATCATAGAACAAAATTATGCAAACGTCTTCATATTTGACTCTAAGAAGCTCAGTAAAGTCACATAAAGTTGATATATGCTTCAAAGTCAAACTCAAATCTTCTCCATTGAATTTTGGACCATTCCTTAAAAAATATGCATCCTTTGGAAAATGATTTGGGAAACCATGAATTCCTAAAAAATATATACATGCATACCTTGAAACAAGAATGGAAGCATCTGAGCTCTTCATATGTCCAATGGAATCACCATGAATCTATGAATTTTGAATTCTTCAACAATGGAGTTACCAAGGTAGTTGCAGCCTTGAATAGATTTTGAGCTCGTGCTACCTTCAGAAGTTCAGCTTCAAAATTTCAGGAAAGTATAATCTTTAGGCTCCTGGCAGATGCACCAAAATGTTATCACCAAAATCGTACCTGATTGGCTGTTGATCAGACAAATTTAGTGTAACTATTTCAAACCAATATTTTGATTGAGGCTTAGCCTCCTCAGCCTGAGAGGGCTCTCTCAAGGGTTAATGATATGGAATAAAGATATAGATAGATGGCTAACTCTATGAATTAAGCATTGATTTTGTATATTTGCAGGTTGAAAAGATGAAGGATAAAACTACCATTGGGCTTATGGAGTCAAAATATTTTCAGTAAAACCAAACAATCTACTTAGCATGGAAGTTGAGGCATCTCGGAGTTTTAGTCAAGAGATACTTGTAAAAAGCACAGACAGTTTGTCTATGTGGGAAGTCAGAGCATCAAAGAAGAATTTTGAGTAACATAAGCAAACACCACTACAATAGGATATTAAAAAGATGCAATTGGAACAAGAACACACTAGAACTCTTTATGAATCTCAAGTTGGCTAAGTAGAAATCTCTCGATGAAAGCCGAAACTAGTCACTTATCCTAAATCACGCCTTTTTGCCAAAAAGTCTCCAACCCCCTCTCTAATTCGACTTATTGGTCTTAAATAAAAATTTACAACATGAGATGAACTCATCTTCTACTAGATACTTCGAATTCCTAACTCTTGACACCTTGCATAACCATATTACATGGGATTTATTACAAAAAGACAACGAATCTACTAAACAGTCCTAATACAAATAGGATTCAAACCCTTAATCACCTATCTATAACCACCTTATCTTAATTAAGTTACATCCTTTGCCAAGTGTGCTAACACATGGTCGAACCCAGAGGATAGACTTCAACTCTTCATGACCATGATGCTGACCTCCATCAAAATAGGAACAGTCTCCTGTTTTCTAGGCATAGGGTTCCTTGCACTTCTTGAAACATTATGACCACCATGAACTCATTATTTCGAGTTCCTTTGTTGTTGGAAACTGAAACAACACCTGCAAGGATCCTCCCTAAGCTCCAGGTGTCCAAAAACCATCATTAAACTGTTCAAATGAGCTGAAATAGACTGCGCTACGAAAACAACACAGTTTCGTAGCGCCTTTCGTAGCACTGCTTTTTAACCCTTGTTTCTTCAAAATTTTGATTTCTTTCCTCAAGGATTGTCTTCATTATCTCTAAATACATCCTCCTTATGAATTTCAGATCATAATTCAAACCTTTGCCCTTCAAAATTTGATGATAAAGAGTGAAAAAAGTTGCTACAGCAGTTTCGTAGCGCTTTTCACTCTCTTTACATTGTCTGCACTACGAAACTGTTGATTGAGCAGTTTTGTCCAAAATTTTCTAAAATGAAAATTTGCAAATGTGCCAAAACTCAAAATGAAACTAATTTCATCATATCAAAAGCCATATGAACTGAAAACACAATCATTCCAATGTTTATAACGTCTTAACTTCTTGCAGATTTCTCCTATTTTTATCTGAAAAATAGGTCTTAAGACAGAGCTTATATCTCCTAATCCATGATGTATTTTGAGAAACTGAAAGAGGTTTTTTTAGGCCATTATGTCTTGAATAACAACCTCTCTTGGTGTTTTGAAATACATCTCCTGCTGTCCAGAAACTGCCTTTGAAAAACATGTGTAAAACAGGAAAACTCTGTTTTCTGAAAATAGGGCTTCAAATAAAGCCTTATATCTCCCAACTGATAACACTTGTTAGAAAAGTGAGAGAGGTTATTGTAGCTGGGGCTGTTATGAAGACAAACCTCTTTCAAAATTCCAAAAGACTTTTGCATTTGGCTAGAAACTGAACTTGAAGTTGACTGCTAAACAGTCATGTACATGACAGTTTTGTAACAGTAGTTTCATAGCGCATTTTAATTTATCAATTTCTCCTACCTCCTAATGATTATGAGAAAACGGAGAGAGATTTTTGTAGTTAGTTCTGTTAGGAAGAAAAACCTCTTTCAATTTTCCCAAATTCGTTTTCAGTTGCTAAAAAACCTCCTTGGAAGTTGACTGCTCAAAACCAGAAAACAGAGTTTTTGCTTCATAACTTTCAGCAGTTTCGTAGTGCAAATCAACTTTTTTGAACTAGCGGCGCTACGAAAGTAAGGTTTCTTGGCTAATTTGACTAGTTTTGACATGAGACTTTAGGGAATTACTCAAAAATGGAAATTATGGATATTTGACAATGAATGGACCTTAAAAAGACTTTATTTGAACTTAAGGATGGGCTTTGAAATTATAAAAAATCTGACCTACCTTTAACCAAACCCTAAATTGACTTATAAACCTAATTTGAACCATGACGAAAACAAACTTGACACAATGATGTTTTTTTTGAAAATTTTTGGGTGATAACAGCTAGAAAGCCAAAGATGGAACCAACTGAAACTGAAATAGAAGAATGAAATATAGGCAATGAACAAAAAACCAAAATGATAAAATTATCTAAAACACTGCCGGCTCATATAAAACATGAATATCTTGAGCTTTTTAGAGAATTTATTGATGTGTTTTCTTGGATTTATGAATATTTAAAGTCATATGATACAGATATAATCCAGCATAAGATCCCTCTCAAAGAAAACCAGAAGCCCTTTAAACTGAAATTGCGCAAAATAAACCTTGTGAAACTACCCCTGGTTGAGAAAGAAATTAAGAAAATGTATGATACTGGAATAATAGTCCCTCTGAGATACTCAGAATGGGTTTCAAATCTTGTATCAGTTAGGAAGAAAACAAGAGAAATTAGGTTATGCATAGACTTCAGAAATTTAAACAAAGCCTCATTAAAGGACAACTACCGTTTACCAAAAATGGATCACATCTTACAAAGGGTAGTAGGTTCTAAACTAATTTCTTTGATAGATGGCTTTTCAGGATACAACCAGGTGCTGGTACACCTAGATGATCAACACAAGACAACTTTCACTACACCCTGGGGCATCTTCATGTATGTGAAAATTCCTTTTGGGTTAATGAATGTTGGTGCCACCTTTCAAAGAGCCATAGATATTGGTTTCTTAGAAGAAATAGGTTATTTCATTGTGATATACCTTGATGACATGAAAATCTACTAAAAAACAGATGAAGAACACCTAGCTCACTTAAGAAAAGTCTTTGAAAAGTGTAGAAAGCATGGTTTGTCTTTGAATCCTAAGAAAAATTTGTTTGGTCTCCAAGAAGGAAAAATTTTAGGCCATATCATATCTGAAGAAGGGATCAAGATTGACCCAAAAAGGATTGAAGGAATATTGCAAATCAATCATCCTAGAAATATCAAATAACTACAATCTTTCATTAGAAAGATAAATTTCTTAAGAAGGTTCATACCAAACCTTGCAAAACTCCTAATAAACATTACAAACCTGCTGAAAAGAGAAATAGGAGTCAAATGTACCATAGAAGCAAAGCAATCCTTTGAACTGGTAAAACAAGCACTTACCCAAACAACAGTTCTAATTAGCCCTGACTTTACCAAAGATTTCTTCATATTATCCTTTGCATCAGAGCATACAGCTGTTGTTGTCCTACTGCAGAAAAACATAAAAGGACAAGAGCAGCCTATTGCATTTTTTAGCAAGGCATTAATAGATGCACCTCTGAAATACAACATCATGGAGAAAAAAGCTTTTTCCTTAATCAAGGCATTGAAAGATTTCAGAGTTTACATTCTACACTCACACATCGTTGCATTTGTGCCTCACTCAGTGATAAAAGACATACTCACACAAGATACTAATGGCAAAAGAGGTAAGTGGATTTCTGTCATATTGGAATATGATTTAGAAATTAAACCCACTAATCTGATCAAAGGACAAGGAATAGTTAAACTCATGGCTGAAACAAACTTTCAAGCACTGGACCTTAACATGATTAATGCATTAGATGAACATGAGGAGTTGGCAACTCCACCCATTCAAGAATCATTCCTAAATTCATCTTGTTATGCTGATATATTGTATGTGTTGTTCAAACTTAATGTTCCTCCAAGTTTGTCCAAAACAAAGGCTAGATTCTTAAAGTTAAAGGCTATAAACTTCTGCATTTTAGATAAAGTTTTATATTGGAAAAATTCTAGTGGTATATTGCTTAAATGTTTGCCTAAGGATGATGCAGATAAGATCAAGCATGAGTTTCATGAAGGAGAATGTGGAGGCCACCTCTATTGGAAAACTACTATTAATAAGATCCTTAGAGCTGGTTACTATTGGCCCACCCTCTTTCAAGACATCCATAAAATTGTAATTGCCTGCCATAAATGAAAATCTTTGAAGGTGAGTTAAAACTGCTACCATTACCTTTGCATTCTATTTCTGTTGAAACTCTTTTTCAACAATGGGGCCTTGATTTCATTGGAGAAAGCCATCCTGCCTCCTCTTCCCAACACAAATGGATCCTCACTGCAACTGACTACTTTACAAAATGGATAGAGGCCATCCCTTCTAGAACTGCCACAGACTAGGTCATCATCAAGTTCCTTAAAAACCATATTTTGTCTAGATTTGGCTATCCTAGAAAGATTATCACTGACAGTGCTGCTACTTTTAGATCCAAGAAAATGGTGGAATTTTGCCACAAATATCAGGTTACATTGGGCCATTCAACAACTTATTATCCTCAAGGTAATGGGCTGGTTGAATCCTCAAACAAAATTTTTGTGACCATCATCAAAAATTTGCTGGAAGAGAACAAGAAATCATGGCACAAAAAACTAGTACATGCACTATGGGCAGTCAGATTAACAAATAAAAAATCAATTGGTATGTCTCCCTATCAACTAGTGTATGGAGCAGATACAATTTTTCCAACAAGTTTAGGAGTGCTAGTTGTTAGTGTCCCATGATTTGGCAGATTGGTAGACCAAATGATAGGGTAACATCAGACCAGTATTTGGAGTCCTAGGACCTATCCTTCTTGGACTCAGAGACGACTCTCTTTATTAGATGCAAAGGATGTGATCTTGTTTGCTTTTAGGGTTTTGATTTTAGGCTAGCTGTTAAGTGTAGGGTTTGTTGATTGTTTTGGTTGGGTGAGATGCACTAGTAGAATTTTTGGAGTGAGAGGTCTTCGATTAATTGGGCTATGGAGTCAATAAAAGTCATGGATGTCTCAATAATGAGTCAGAGTGCAGTGCAAGGCCAATCTAGCAAGGTTAATGGATCCTTAAGTTTATGAATGAAGTGGTATTAACATAAAGTTGGTGAATAAGGTAAGGCAAAGTGCAATCAAGAATCCTTTGTCAAATACCTATAATAAGGAGATCTTAAATACTGATAAGAAAAAGATATAGCTCATGAGGTAGGGAAAATCATTAAGCTCAATGAACAATACTTAAACCAATAAACATTCAAGACATACAATTCCAAAGAAATATAGAAGGCGAGAAACTCATTTAACTTCTAGTGATTCCACCTTCAATCTTTAGAAAACATTTAATATCACAAATAACTTAATCTATGAAGAGGGAACTCCTAAACATCATAAATCAATCTATAAAGAACTTCAAAACAAGTTGATAAGCATGGACAAAGGGAAAGATCGAAAAAAGACTTCTTTAACTTAACCTAGCAAACAATATCCCAAAGAGAGGTTTCAAGACAGAGTTTGGATAGCTTTAAATAAGCAGGGCATACCGTGAATCATAATTGTAAACTAGAATACTAATCCATACATGAAACAAGACAATTTTAGGTGGACCAAACAGAGGAAAACATCAAGGCAATAGACGTCAGGAGGAATAAGGTGCTTCAAAGAGCATTTCTCAACCTATACTTTTTTGTTCTACTACAATAAAGAAGAATGAAAAATATGATAACAAGAAAACATAAACAAATTAAGCATACATCACCATTAACTAAGCTCATGGATCCTACAAACAAGCTTCACCATCATCAATCCAAGCAAGGCATTCGTAGACTCCACAACACCAATTTCTTCTCCATGCTCATAAAAACCATATATTGATCTCAAAGCCCATTAAATGCCAATGTTTACAGTGAATTCCTCATTCTCTATTTAACTCAGCAAAGGAGGGAAAAAACCCTAGATAGGGTTGGAAAATGTCAAAGTCACTCATACATGTCATTTATGGCCAAGAGACCATGCAAGGCCCAAGGCACAAAATATCTCATGGAATAAATGCCAAAATAAATTCTAGCACCTAATTATAGAGTGATTTTCCTCAAAAAACACTAGAATAATATTTTACAATAAATGAGTGTGTTTTGTTGACTTTTGGCCAAAACACACTTAGACGGTCCATTTGCATAGCGCCACTTCAGCAGAAAATAGGCTGTTTTGCAACCAAGTTTTGGACCACTTCCCGATGTCGGATTTGGCTCCGTAATGGCTCGTTGGAAAGCTTGAGGAGTATAATTTCTAGAAATTCTTTAGGTTTCCTGATCCAGCCCCTATATCCTAGTAAAAAATTCCAAAATATCCAGACTATCATTTTCGCAGCGCCAGGCCCAAAATAGTGGTAGAAAGGTGAAAAAGAGAGGTTTTTTGACCTTTTGAGGGGTCAAAATTGCTCCAATTCTTCTGAAATTTGGTGAGCATGATGTGTAGGCTGAGAGAAGTCTAAAAATGTTAATTTTTTCTCTTGGGGATGCTCCATGTGTTAGCATAGCACCAGTGGCGCTGCGCTAATGAGCCTTAAATTCACAAAAAACAAAAAGTTTTCCAAATTTGCTCAAAATTGGTGGAGACCTTCCTTAAGGGGTCTTGGTTAACTGTTGAGAAACCTCAGACAAAACTCCAAGGCTGTCATGCTCTTTTTCCTCCTTTAATTTTTGGACTTCAAGGAGGGCTTCCCTCAGTTTGGCACAAACAAGCTTGTGTTTCTTTGCATAATGCTTGGTCATCCTTTTCTAGAGAGAAAGGCCCCTTTTCATCTTCTTGAAGTGCTTGTGATCATTATTTTAATACTGAATGACACGTTGTTCCATCTCAAAATCTCTCTCCCATTCCTGAATTTGTGCGTCTTTGGTTAGGAGTAGCAATCTGGTGGCCATCTCCTTATCTTCACTATCACTGTCTAGGTCAATAAATTGAGGCTCTTGAGTAGTTTTCTTGCCTCTATTACTTCTCCTAACCTTGTCCATATTTTCTTTTCCCTTGTCAAGCCATGAAGTTGATGCAGATGAAAATATCCCTTACCTTTTGGAGGCAAAAAACACTTGCCTTGACCCTCTTTGGTATGTGCATGAAAGAGGTGGGATGGTGGTTTTGGTAGGGTTTTCATCATGGTTGTGACCCTTGGTGTTGTCATCAGCTTCCTCATTTTTACCATGATATTTATCAATCATCCCATGCTCATTTTGATCATTGTCCCTTTGACCTTCAACACCATCATCATCACTAACTTCTTTATTGCCTCCTACACTGTCACTTTGGTCTTGTTCCTCATTAAGGTTCTTTTCTTCATCATCTTCTGCACTGTCTTCATTTTCCTCATAACTAGGAGCCTAATTTGTGTCATGTCTGTCATGATTGTTGTAATGACAGTCATGACCATCTTCTTTGTTGTTTTGTTTCCCACTGGCTGCTCTATCAGAGTCATCCTCTTTGTCACTATCTTCCTCTTCAAATTCTGCTTCTTCATATTCATCATCTTCCTCCATATTGTCACTATTTTCACCATGACTTTGCACACTATCTCCATGACCAAGCACATTGTCTCTTTGACTGTTAACTTCCTCATCTTTACCACTTCTATGATTACTGTCCTCTTCTTCATATTTACCCTATTAGCTATTTTTATGGACTCTGCCACATTATGTTCTTCTTGATCATTATCATCAAACTCATCTTCACTTTGATCTGCCTCTTCTTCATATTTTGTTTCATTGCTGGTTTCTCCTCCTTCAAAACTCATGTTATTTTCAGTTTCAAACTCTTCATTTCCTCCAACATCCTCTTCCATGGTGACAAAGTTTTGTTTAATTTATTTTTGACTGTCAGCCTCATCATTTTCATCACTATCTCCTTGGTCATCACTTGGTTCATTATCAGGGTCCTTTTCTTCAAATTGGGATAACTCATTTGTATTTTTACCATCACTGTCTCCTTCCAAATTGTCACTTTTTTTTGTCTTCACCACTGTTGTGCTCATTTCCCTCTTCTTCACCATCATTTCCCTCTTGCTCTTCCTCATTAATATTTGTCTCTGCCTCACTGTTTTCATCATTTCCACTATCATCTTCTTATTCATTATTGCCATTGTCATCCTCTTCATTTGATGCATCAATAGAAGGGGAAGGAGGGAGATTTTCTTGGGGTGAGGGTACTTGTGAAAATAAGGAGGGAAAAATTGTTTAAGGAGGAGACTGGGGATTTGTGAAGACTTCATGTGCTATGAAAACCTCCCAAGGGGTACCTTGCTGCTCCAACTGATGTAATACCACCATCTCGATCAAGGAATGGTGGAATAAGCTATGCATTTGTTGTGTGGGATTTCTCCTCCAGACACAGAAGACATTTTCTCAATGCTCCTATAGAGATAGTAAGGTAAGTTTAGCACCTTAGCCCCTGTGAAATGCATGAGGAGTCTGACATGATAGGTATAGAGCCTGGAGTACCTCCTGTCACAGGTGAAGTACTTCATGATGACCAACATCAAAGAGGTAAATCTGTGCTTGAGGTGTGAGAAAGGAAAAAATGTTTTTCTGCCTCCTCTATACCTTGTTTTGATAAATGGCTCTAAAAAGTCTTTGTCCAATTTTCCCTTTTAAACCACTCTTCACCCACAGCTGGGATACCTGTAGCCTCAAAGATAGCACCTACTGAGATCTCAAAATCCACTCCTGCAAGGCTTGAGTGCTTGTTGTGCAAGTTGAAAATGAGGAGTCTTGTAAGCTCAGGATGGCTCTTGACTTGTTTGACCTTTTCACAAAACTGAAATCATCTTGCATTCTGAAAGCATGACAATATCCTAGGAGAGGAGGTAATGGCCACTGTGCTTTGAGGCTCCAATATATTAACTTTTCCTCCCTTATGTTTTGGCCTCAAAGCCCTTTTACCTTTATCACTACTACTGTTATTCTTAGCTCCTGACATGGTGATGGGAGACACTAGTTTGCAAATTGGGGCTTGATGAAACAAGTGAAGATGATGATAGAGTCAACTTTGGAGAATGAGTAGTGTGGAGGCTAGGGTTCTTAGGGTTTAGTTGCCTTGCAGCTTAAGGAGGCCCTCTCAAAGGTGTATTGTAGTCACCTTAATTCACTCATTCATTAGATGACATCATAACTGGTTTTAAAGAGGTTTCAAACACAAGGGTTCATGTGTATGCAAGATCTAGGGTTTATCTCCTAGGGTTTTAACTTCTAAAAACCTAAAAATACTTAATTTTATGGAAAATTGCTTTGAGGATGATTAAAGGAGGTTACATACAAGTTTTATGGCACTCCTATAGGACCTGGAGGTGAGTGGAAGACGAAAAATTGAGCTAGGGAAAGAGATTCTACCCTTTGAAGTTTCTCTACGCTTGCACAGCGCCGTGCCCGAGATGTCGGGTCGGGCTGTTTGTGCAGCGCCGGCAAGGCCTGCGTGACGGTTAGCGCAATGTCAGGCGGGAGGCAATTTCTGCCAGTCTCCTGGGTGAGTCAGGTGGAGTGTTTGCGTAGCGTTTGAGCAATGGTGTATAGGGGTCGGGTGACAGTTAGCGCAGCACCGGGTGTGGCCGTTCAGAGGTGTAGGGTGGTCGTGCTGTTTCCGTCGATCCTAGGCGAGTCAGGCCTACGTTTGCGCAGAATCTGGGGTTTGCGTAGCGCACGATGAAATTTTCGTAGTGTCGAGTTGTGTTGAACGGGTAGAGGGCTGGTTAGTGCAACACCAACCTATATTTGCGCAGTGCCACCAATTTGTGCAGCGCCAGAACACTCTGCCCAGAAATAGCTCGAAAACCCTATGTTTTCTTCCTGAAGCTTTTTTCTCCTCACTAAGTGCTAAATGAGATTACAATGACATTAAAACACCTTTATACCTTTTGGGAGAGATAAATCAAACTCAAGAACCCACTTTTCTTATGTTTTAATCTTTTCCCTTGACTGATGCCTTTTTATCTTTTGCAGGGTTTTGAAGACTTTCTTCAAGGCATCTTTTCTTCTTCTTTTGTGTTGATGGCTGGCTAATGTAGATGTCTTTTTCACCCTTTTTACCTTTTGAAATATTGGGAACTATTTAAACTATCCTTGGCATGCTTTTGAAAATCTGAAAACACTTGTTTTTATTATTTTCGCCTTCTTGGTTGCAGGTGACCTGAAGCAGGTCATTTTACCTTCTTACTGATTTTTTCTAGGCAGTAACATATTTGTTTTGACAAAAAGTTTTAGGCCACCATACCATGTCATGTGTTGTCTTGGCCATTTCTGATTTTTCTGTAGATGCCTAACACAGGGCTTTTGGTTTCTTTGTCATGGTTTGGACTTTGACATCTCATTTCTTCAACAGTAAACCTATGCTTAGCATGATTTTCTCCTTCTGATACTCAACCTCATGCTTGCTTTTCTTTTGATAATTTTTAAAATAGCTTTGAATGCATTTGGAAACTCAGGTCCCCCTCACACTGATACTCTTTACCACTTCCTTCCTTTGGTGCAGTGAAGTAGCGTTGCTTTGACAAACCCTATAGGGCACCTTGGATATCCTTTGAATGCCATATGCTTGTTTATGAAGGAGGACTTATCATCTTCACTTGAATTGTTCTGTCCATCTTTCCGAACTCTTAGGTTTTAAGGTTGTTAGAGAAAAATAAGTAGTGTTGTCCTCTAAGTTCTCTATAGCCCTTTTAATTTCAATCATTTCTATTCATTTCACCTCACCTTTTTCCATTTTTCAATCATGATTTCTGAAAATATTCAATGTGTACTTGGTTGTGTTGAGTTGCCTTTTTTCCTTGTGGTCCTTGTGATGGTTCCTTGCCTTGTAGCACTATTTTTTCAATCAATCACAGAACCCTGATTCTCTTTAAACATAGGCCTGCTGCCTTTCTCTTTGCTGTGGATGTATTCTTTTGATGGTTCACCCTATTACCTTACCTCTTTTCACGCTGATGGCCATCTTGATCTTTCTTGCAGAAATGTGAGCAAGGGTAGCTGTCCCTTGCAGAATTTGTGCTTAAGGCCAAGGAGGCCTTTCTTAAATGAAATCTTGATCAGTTTTGGACAAAGTTACTTGTCCTTATTATCTTTGAATGGAGTCTTTTTACACAGGAAAAACATATATTTTACGACACCGAATCCACCCTATGAACTGTGAAACCCTAGGTGACCTAGTGGAAGGTTCCTTGGACTTGGCTTTTGACTGAAAACTTAGACTTTGGCATCTTTAGGTGTAAAACAGAGTTTTTGATAGACAGATGTATTGAAGAACCAAAATCCAATGTAATTGATTTATCTAAAGAGCCTACAAAGACAGTTTTGAGACCATCAATGCTTGAGGTTTTTTTGGAGAGAAAAGGGAGCTGGTTGATTGGTGGCCCTAGGTAGTAGTGGAGGGGTTAGGCAACACAAAACAAAATATTGAAGCCAAAGGTGACAAAATATAGACAAAATGAGTGACATGAGCCTCTGATGTTTCTTTTAGGGTTGGTAAGTAGAGCTTGACATGAAGGATGATGAAATAGTGAAAAAATTATCCTAAGGATAATGAAGGCTATGAGATTTATAGAACTCACAATGTTCATGAACATTGTTTCGATAAATCTAGGATAAGAATTTAGCCATCTACAAAGGAAAAAATTACTGATGACTAACAGTGGCTCCAATTGGGGAGGGAAGCTCCTTTTTAGGAGGTGTCCATAACTTCATATTGGTTTTATGAAGACCAGTGCCTCATCCATTAGGAAAATTTTTACCGCTTTTTACTTGTTGATGCTTGTTTGAAGCTGTGATCTCAATAATATGAAAGACATGATTATCTAAACTTCATCTCTACCTACCCAACCTACTTTCATAACATTTTTTCTTCTTCGGGTGCACTTGAAATGGCAAACCCTTTGACATCCTTTTTATCTTGAAAGCAAAACAACTATCTACATCCATCTTATTTCTTCCAAGAGTTCAGATTATGCTAATCAACTCTTTTTTATTCTCTACCTAGACTAACTGACTGTCAATATTAGGCTGTATGACAGACTTCATTCTCTAAGCTATAAACATGAAATTTAAATCTTGGTTAAATCACGATTAGACAATCTAACTTACCATGAGTTGTGGCATTAGAACAAGCTACACAAAAAAATTATTTCTGTACAAAAAGTACTAGAAAAACAAGGGTTGTGATATATCATTTGGTATTCATCCCTATTTTTCTCCTTGGTTCTATTTTAAGCATGTGGAACCATCATCTTTCTTTCCTAATCTATCTTTTGACAAGTCAAGTTTGAATAATTTGACCAACTATCTTTCACTAACCTATCAGTAATAAATTGAAAACATGTTTCAGCCATGATTAGGCTAGATGACTGAAACAAGACCTTCTTTTTTAAACCAACAGTGGCATTTAAGGTTGCTCACTTTCAGTAGTACTATTTTTTTGGGTATGGGGCTTTACCTCTTTTCAAATTTTCCCTCTTTTCTAATTTTTCTGTTTTTGTGTTTTTTCTCTCTGTAAACTTTCTTTAAATAATGGTATATGCACTGAGTGAGAAATTCAAACTAAAAATCTAAATAGCCATGGTATTTGATCACCCTGTCATCAAAAATATCACCCAACCACCCTTCTTCTTTCATCTCTTGTAAATTGAAAACATGGCTATCTATTTTTGAGGGTATGATGCAAGATTTCTTCCAAAAATTTTCAAATAGGCCAAGTTCTCCTGTATATTTCTTCTTTGATTTTATCTTCCAAACCTTATTTTTGTGAAAGAAACTCCTTAGGTGAAGAAGGCATTCTTCATCAGCGTCCAAATAGATGATGATGTCATAAATATATAACATAGTGAAAAAGTTGAAAACAGGGGCTTTGACTCTTTGGTAGGTGTCTTTAGCATTCCTTATCCTCGGAAACATTTGATCAAACATGTAGTTATTCCAAGGAACTTTTAAAATGTCTTTGTGTTGATTGATCTAAAGTAGTATCATCTCATGATAACCTAAAACAATACCAAGCAATGTCATCTTGTTAGAAATTCCTACCCTTGGCATAGGATGATTTATCTTGGGAAAAGGGTATTTGTATTCCACAAAGACTTTGCCTACATACCTAAAGTCTACAGACATCCTGCATCCCTTTTATTTCCTTGTTAATGACATAATTTTCCCAAGGTTTTCATGGTTTTTATTGAAAGAATACCCCTTAGGAACAACGTCTATGTTATGAGGCTTTAAGCTTTTACTCTTATATAAAGGAGCATCCTGAAACTTCTTGCATAACCTTATGTATTTCAGTTTTATGTGTAATGACAAGATTCTGGATAACTTAATCATTTTGGGCCTTCTTAGGCTGCCTACATTATATTCCTCTATATCAGTTTCAACAAACATCCCTTTAGGATTCATAGCAATATCTGTGAGAGTCAAAATCTTTTCTGGAGGGATGAGACTTTTTAGTGATGAAGAATCTATGTAAGGCAAAAAAATTAGACCTTTTTGATCTAGATTCCCAAAGATTTTTGTTTTTTGAGGGTAGTTTAGTACTTCGGGATGGGAAAAAGGGAATATTTGTGTTTCTGAGATTTGTACTCCATTTTAGAAACCCGATTCATATTCTAAACTGACTTTTGGTTTGGAGATTTCATTTTCAGTTTGCAGCAAGTCAAGTTTAGTTTTATCATTATGTGTTTATTCAGGGCTACGATAGTTTTGACTGTTGAGTTCCTCATGTAGAGACTGGTTTGGTTGTTGTAGTGTGTCTATAATTATCTCAACTTCACTCACTTGTTCTTTAATGTATTCTTCATTATATAAGATGAAAGAATCAAGATCTAAATGAATGGAATAAAGAGGAGTATTGTCTGGCCTTTCCTGACTGCTAACCATATATTTCATGTGTGACTCTTGGTATAGTATCCTTGTCTGGTTGAAAACGGGGATGGTAGCATAGGAAATATCTAGTTGAAGGTTCCCCTGAAGTTTGGCTCCCCAAGATCTGGATAAAAGCAGCTTGGGTCATTATTTTGCTGGCTGATTTTTCCTTTGTTTGGGTTAGCTTTTTTAACCGTGGTGTTGAAATTATCTGTCGTTTTCTTAGGGGTGTTTTCAGGTACTTTCATAACAGCAGTGTCTATTTGGCCTTTCTTGGGAGAATCTAGGTTATTTTTGCTCCTAAGGTCATATTGCCTATGGACTTCCATGATGGAATTTTCAAATCCCAAGCGGTAGTCTTCAGAATCCCCATAGTTTGTGTCAATTTGATTTGAGGAAAAGAAACCTTGTTCTTCTTTGGTGAGAAAAACAACATCTTCATTATTAGAACCTATTAGGTTTATATGGCTTTCTTCAATTTTTGTAACTTCTCCTTCTTCTTCATCTACATAGTTTTCTTGGAAAGGTGGCCTAATTTTTTGATAATTGTCTCTTGGCATGTTTTGGGGAAGATCTCTTCTGAAGTTTTGAGCTCTATTTCTGTTTTTGGAATTAGCTTGGTTTTCCCTAGGAGGTGCCCTTTCATTCAAGTTTATCTTTTCTATAATTCTCTCCATGGTTCTCATTAGGCTATCCATCTTAGAATCAGATGATGAGGTTGAGGGCATGGTATCATATTTGTAGGTCACTCTCTTTTTTGATCTCAACCTAGATTTTTTTTCAGTCAAGTTTACCTATGCACTAATAGCTTCCCTTTTCATTTATTCTAATGTTTCAGGGTCTCTCTCTCTCAACTGAAATGTCATGCCCAGATCAAAGCCTTCAATAAATTTCACTAATGCTAGGCCTTGTGGGGGTTTCATGTGAGGTGGGAGGGCATTGTAGACACTGTTAAACCTGGTGCAATAATCTTGTACACTTTCCCCTACATCCCTCTTAAGACTTTTATATTCAGAAAGGGTTTGGAGGGGTTTTTTCTTGATTTCCCACTTGTTTATGAAATTTTGGTAAAGGGAAAGGAGATCATGTATTGTGTTAGGAGTTAATTCTTTGAACCGTTTTTTGTCCTCTCCTCCTAAGCTTTGTGCAAATATCCTCATTTTAATGGTTTCTTCTTCTATTTCCATGTAATCAAAGGCATCATTTATCCTATCTACATGTTTTTGGGCAGTGATGGACTCAGCTCCTGTGAAATGAGGAACCTTGGATTGGTAGTTATTTGGAAAAGGCACTAGAGGTTGAGGTAAAACCAAGGGGGCATACCAAGCTGCCATGATGGGAGCTAATGGAGGATTTACAAGAGGAGGGTTAGTGAAAGGAGGTGTAGGATGTAGTGGAGTGGTTTGCACAGTGGTGGTATGGATGGGTGTGGTGGAAGTACTTAAACCAACAAATTGATTTGAGTAGATTTGGTATGGAAAGAGTTGAAGTGATGGAGAAGCTGAAATTCAGGTGGTGTGGAAGGAGAGGCTTCTCTACTAGAACTCTGTTGTAAATCTATGGGTTTAAGGTCAATCCGGTCAATATCCATTTGAGACCTGTTTATGAAGAGGTTCTTTGTATGGTGCAAGTCAAACTGGGGATCTTGTAAAGTTGTAATTTGTTCAGGTACAAAGCTTGCTCTATGGATGATCCTAACAGTGGTTAAGTTTCTAGATCTAGAAGTTTGCAACAAAATATTTTCTGGGTCATCAACTATGTTGGGAGGGTTTCGGTCTGGATGAGATCTGGTACTGATTCTTTGTGAAGCCAGATTTAAAACTTCAAAATTCAGAGAGACTAAAAGTTTTTAGGACTTTTTCCTGAAGGCTGACCTCTCTTAGTGCTTGGTAAACTATCACAGTATATAACTGGGCTCATAAACTTCTCAGGGTTGGTGTGACACAACTCCAGGAAGTCAAATGAGTGCTAGTGAAGTAATAGGCCTACTAGAGGCTAGTGGAGTCACCAGGTGGATATTTTTTGATGTTTTAAGGATGTATGTTTATATTCCACCACCGATAACTGACAAGAAAATAATCTAAGGATGTTTTGGGGTTTTTCTGAGTTCCTATATGTATCCCTAAGGTTTGTGTGAGTGCCTTATAGCTCAGTCATCATTTTTCTAGGATGGTGAAACAACTAGATTATACTCTATGGCTGACAGCTTGAGTTCTCTATGATTTGATAAAGGTATATAAAGTCCTAAGGAGTACTTTGATTGTCACTGACTCAGAGGTTCCATCATAATCACCATTGTGTTAGTGATAGTGATGAGGTGTTTACAAATCACATAATATAGTTTGACAAGGGCTTCTGAAGTTCTAAGGAGGTATAACCTTCTTATTTACTCAGAAAGTCCCAGCGTGATTGCCACTATGTTAGTAATGGGGATGAGGTGGCAGATTCAATGGATTATCCGTTTGTCAAGTTGAGGATCTAATGAGTTTTTAGAGGTATTAAGGGAATTATACTCAGAAGTCCCACCGTGATCGCCATTATGTTAGTGTCCCGTGATTTGGCAGAATGGTAGACCAAATGAAAGGGTAACATCAGGCCAGTATTTGGAGTCCTAGGACCTATCCTTCTTGGACATAGAGAGGGCTATCTCTATTAGATTCAAAGGATGTGATCTTGTTTTCTTTTAGGGTTTTGATTTGAGGCTAGTTGTTAAGTGTAGGGTTTGTTGATTTTTTTGGTTGGGTGAGATGAACTAGTAGAGTAAGTGGAGTGAGAGGTATTTGATTCATTGGGCTATGGAGTCAATAAAAGTCATGGATGTCTCAATAATGAGTCAGAGTGTAGTGCAAGGCCAATCTAGCAAGGTTAATGGATCCTTAAGGTTATGAGTGAAGTGGGATGAACATCAATTTGGTGAATAAGGTAGGGAAAAGGGAAATCAAGAATCCTTTGTCAAATACCTATAATAAGGAGATCTTAAATATTGATAAGAAAAAGATACAACTCATGAGGTATGGAAAACCATTAAGCTCAATGAACAATACTGTAATATCCCCAAATATGGACTGCTCAACCATGTATACATAAAACATGAATTTTCAGGAATATATGCTATAAATAAAGAAATAAACTCTTGGATCCTTTATATCAGTCAATATACAGCCTAAATCCAAGAATAGAGCTGAAACAAATCAAACTAGGTGGGTTAAACAGACCTCCCACACCTAGGATTGCTAAAACAAAGGCTAAAACCCCAAACACTGCAACACAGGAATTTCTGCATAAAAGTGACTGTGCAGTCTAATGAGGGTTTGTGCACATAAATAGTAGAGAAAAATAGATCTGAGATTATTTTAAATAATATGGCTCAAAAACAGAGATCTAGTCTCCTCATTACAAAATCTAGAGAACCCAGGAAGGGTTTCTAGGAATGCACTCAAATATAAATGGTGACCTTCAATAATAAGACTGAATAATCACTAAAAAATCAAGCACATGAGTATATAAGCTGAAAGAATGTAAATCTGATGCAGATCTGATCAAAGGTATTCCCCCATGAAAGGATGAATCTCTCAATCACAGGAAAAATCCTAAAAAGAACCAACAGATCCACTACAGAAACTGCCCTCCATAAATAACGCAATTCCAAAATGGAATAACGCTATAAGTGATGGAAATGTATTGGCCTGATGCCAAAGATATGATATCAGCCCAATAACCCTCCAAAATGATCTCCCAGAAGAAGGAATCCTCCCTCCCCTGCAAAACCAACTCAGAAAGTGGGTTTCTCAACCGTCCCCTGCAACACCTTGCAACTAAACACAACCTCCTGCAGAAACTATGTTGAAACTGAAGATTAAAGCTTGGCACCAATGCTAGATGTGAGGAATTATAGTTCAGGTCTCTCCCAAGAGCTACTCAAAGGGAATAGAAGGAATTCCTGAATAGGAATACCTTAGGCTGAACAACAGCAGCAATCTTAGCTAAACAACTAAAGAAAGTAAAGTCTAAGTAGACATCAATATACAATTCATAAGATAACCCCCAAATGGATGCCATCCTCTTCCTTATAAAATAAGTGAGCCTTCTCACCTTGGGTCCCACTCAATAGGGTTTCCACCATCAAACAAACAATCTCCCTCCAAAACTGCATTGTGCCTTCACTAGAGCCACTGCTCTAAATGTTGTCATTGATGGCAAAGGAGCACAAAGGAGCAGCACCTGAACCAGCAATAAGGCAAAGGAGATGACAACGGAGGAGCACTTGAAACATCAGCCAAGGAGCAGAGAAAGCATAAGAAGAGGTAGCAGAAGCAACAAAAAGAAGAAGCAGGGCAGCAAAGAGAAGCGAACGGTGAGCGGGCGGCAAATGCGAGAGGAAGAGATGAAATAGACATGCGGTGGGCGAGAGGTCGAGCAACGTTGGCAGAAGCTGAAACGTTTCAAAGGAAATAGGCGGAGAAACGAGGAGAGGTGTAACGGTCGAATACGAGCGAGGAAAAGCGAGCGAGAAGCGAGCGAGAGGCGGGCGGGGAACTAAGTCGCGGGCGAGAGAGCGCCAACTGTTATTTGGGGAATCACACACTCCGGCGGCGTTGCCTGCATGCATCCCTATTCCCGGGAATCGCTTAACTCTAGCGGCAATGCAATTCATATAATACGGAACCATATTTCGAAGTCTCACACTCCAACCGGCGTTATACATATAATATAACACAAACATTATTCCGGGAATCGCTTCACTCCAGCGGCAAAAATATATATAAACATATATGTGTAGCGCATCACATAAACAAAGGTCTAAGCTCAAATATATAAGTGGAGCACTTTATTAAAGAGCGCACAAAACGAAGATTTAAATGGCGGGACCCCTCCTCAATCGCAATCGGAAATCGCAAGGGGAGCGGAACATCACAACAGAAAGTTGCGATTGCGATTAAGAGCTCGGACTCGATGGGCGTATAAATCATGGTTAATATATATTTGAGTTCCAAGTCTAATCGCATCGGCATTGGTCAATCGCATCGAAGAACATATGAGTTGCGATTGCGATTAGAAGTCCGGACCCGATGGAGGTATGAATTATAATTCAAACGTGTTTGAAGTCCTTTCCCAATCGCATCGGCAAAATACAATGAACAGTGGCCAATCGCAACACATATTAAAAGACTTGCGATTGCGATTAAGAGTTCGGACCCGATGGGCTTATAAACCATGAGTAACAAGTTTTTGAAGTCCAACATGATCGCATCGGAACAACCCAATCGCATCGGAGAATATAAGAGTTGCGATTGCGATTGGAAGCCCGGACCCGATGGGCTTATAAACTTTGATTAATAAAATTTGAATCCCAATCGCATCGATATTAGTCAATCGCATCGGCAAAGAACAGTGAACAATGACTCAATCGCATCGGAGTATTTGAAGTTGCGATTGCGATCAATCGCAATCGGAGCAGGAGCGATCAATCGCAATCGGAGGAGAATCAATGCATCAAAAAGCATGTCAGGTGGGCCCGAAAGAGAATTTGTTAAGTATTATCAAGATTATTCATTGATTATAGTAGAAGCGGCAGTTTCTTGTTAAAACCTTATATAAGGATGCCGAGAGTTGATTTAAGTTAAAAGGCACTGTTATATATATAAAAGGCGAATGTATTAAAGATGTACTGTGTGGTCTGTGGGTTGTATGTATATGCCTCAGCTTAAGGTGGAGGGCGATTATTAATATACGACTGTGATATATGTCCATTCCGCTTGCGGAATGTTCCACATCAACAAGACACTAATAACATAAAAGGGATTGGAGTTCCTCCAGATTTACAGTCAGCAGATATAAAAGGAACAGTTGCACGCATGCAACAGTTACACCACAGCAGAGGACAGAAAAGACAAAGACACAGTCAGAGAAAAGACAAATGCGCAACAAGCCAAGAGACAAAACGAGTGAGTTGGAGTTCTCATTTAAATTTGAATGTAAATGTTTTATTTAAATTTATATTGTTGTGATGCATTGGCAAGTCTCCGGAAGAGAGAAAATATCCCACTGTAATATTAAAATAAGCACCTACAATTACATTTTTCTGAGTGAGCTGAAAAGAGATGAGAAGGCAGAAGGCAAAGAGACATGGCTGTCCATTTCGAATTCCCAGTGGAATACAAACAACCATGAAGCTATTTTTGTATAAAACAGGGTAATATCCAAGGGGAGAGATGTTGACGAAAAAGGAGTGAGAGAAGAAGAGAGTATGCAGCAGAATTAAAGAGAGTTGAAGAGAATAAGCAAGTTGCAAGAAGAATGTGAATAAGGAGGAGCTGAGTAAAGAAGAAGAAGGGGCTGAGCAGAGATGATGCAGGTCTGATATAAGATTTGATGAATAGCAGAGAAGAAGGTACAGAACAGAGCTGATATCCAAGGTAAATCAGCAAGTGTTTTATTTTTGAAAGAGTAAGGAAGTTGGAGCTTCCCTATCAAGTTGTAGCTTGATAGATGTCAGTTGTAGCTGACTGAGGTAGGAGCCTCCTGTAGGTTGATGCCTGCAGAAAATAGATGGAAGTTGGAGCTTCCTTGCAAGTTGTAGCTTGTAGAATTGAGGTTGGAGCCTCCTGTAGGTTGGTGCCTGCAGAAAATCAGTGGTGAGAGGGAGTTGGAGCTTGCCTTTGCATCACAACAATAATAAGATGTGGTTTTCTCCCTTTATGGGTTTCCACGTATATCTGGTGTCTATGTGCATGATGTCTATGTGTTGATATGATATATCTATTCTGCTAATACTTGCTGCTAACATATTAAGACCGCTGGTGCATTATCTAATCTTCTTATTAATTGCTGCTCATAAATAAAGATTGCTCACACATTATGGTTGATCATGAAATGAAGGTGTTAATAAAGTAAAATAAGTTTTAAAGGAAAAAGTTTTAAAATTCCATGAATGTGTTAAACTGATTCACCCCCCCCCCCTCTCAGTTTAACTAAGAGTTCAACACCTCTAAACTGCGCTGTTTGATTTGGTCAAGGTTGACCTCTTCAACCTGCTTCAACCCTTTTCACACCTAAGGGCCTTCAATCCAACTCACATATAGCTATCTAGGCTGAACCTCCTTCAAATTGAGCCATTTTATTTGTTGATCCACTCCTCCTACATTTATGTTGTTGACTTGGTCAAAATTGACTTTGGCCACATGCAAAATGTGCATGTTCACACATGAGAGTGTAAAATCCAGTTGGTATTATGATCCCCTTTCACACTATGAGGGATTTTATCCTTATTTCTTGAAATTTATGGGCATCCTTACCCATTTATTCATCTCCTAAGTGACATTAGAAAAAATTAATATTCCAATTTTCTGCATGCAAATTTTGGAATATTACAGTCCTCCCCTCCCAATGTTGCTTGTCCTCAAGCAATGGAAAGGATAGAACTGAATAGAATCCTCTTCTCCACCTATTGAAACCTCATAAGATAAAATCCTCCAAGGTTCAAGGTGCTTTCTCATCAATATATCTCCAAGTTTCCCCTCCCAAGTAAGCAAGATAGCTTTTGGTGAACACCCCAAATAGTTATCATCATGTGAAAGTAAAGTATCAATGGAGGCAACAATGGGTGGTATAAAGGCCTTCTTGAGGCATGAGGTCTGATATATATTGGGATATACCATCCCCATATGAATCTCCCATCCCCAAGCTATCATCTATACAAAATGAGTTACATTCCAACATGGCAACTCCTGAAAATCCTCCTCCACCTTGAGCTCCTTCAAAGTAGGTGGGCTAAAATTATGAACATGGTAGGAAAAGTAGCCTACCCCAAGTTGTCTTCCTCTCCACTTAAGATAAGTGCAGATAATTTTCTGATCTTGGGCTGCAATAATCTTGCCCTCAAGTGGCAAGAAGGAAACTAGATCTCCAAAGATCCCTTTCCCAACGTTGTGAATCAAGCTGGCCCAAACCATATCATACATGATGGATAAGAAATCACCCCCATATGGAATCCCATCCATCTCATGGCCCTCCTTATAAAGAAACAAATATTTTTTTGTGGTGGCCATATCTCATTCCATTCTCCCCTTAGAACATGTAATGCAGAAATTGTGGGAATCCTCCTTCCCAAAGAACACATCCACCCAATGTGTTTCTCCCCCAATCATGCTCCCCATAAAGGCAAAAACAACACCAGAAAATGGGGTCATGATTAGCATCAAAATGAAAGAAATATTGAAGGTTTCATGTGGTGCTGGAAGGTACCAACAGTCTCCCAAGTGGTCACAACGTAGTCTTCCCCACTGCAGCTTCAGAAAATAGCATGGAAAGTTGTTTCTTGACAAATGGCTAGTTGTGTAAGTCATCACATCTACTAGAAAACAGTAAATGGCTGAATGTATCAAATGAGCATACAAGAAGTACCAAAGCACTTTCCCAAAGTCATACAATAGATGGTTATCTCCATCATAATAGCTAGCCAAAAATGGTCCATGGATCCCAAAGGAAAGCTTGCCCCTTTGTGGAGCAATGTACTGCAAAGAAATGGTAAGAGCATGAAAATATCGTGTTGGACAATCAATAAATGAAAAAATAGAATTATTACCATGTAATGAAAGTAAGATGATGATAGGATCCATAAATAAGTCCTCCATAGTGGTATGCCATACTCCTATGAAGAGGAATGAACCATATGCTGCATGAAGATCCTCCTTCTTATGCTTGGAAATCCAAGTCAAGAAGAACATACCATAGTAATAGATGAATCCATCCACTACCCCATCATTCTCACGTCCTCCTTTTCCACCAAGTGCATCAAATATGAAGTGATCCTGGGGACACTCCATCAATAAGTCCATGCTCTAAAGTGACAACATTTTTTGCCTATGAAAATAGGTTCCTGCCAACTCATAACTCCATTTTTTGACATGCTCAATGTCAAAGACTCCTCCCATAATGCTGCCACATACAAGAAGTTTCTTCCAAAGTGGAAGTACTTCCAGATCATCTAAGGCTAAGGAGTAGCCCCCTTGCACCATGATAGTGCCATCTCCTACTCCTACAACATCATGCAAAGTGTGAGAGAAAATCTTCCCTTGCTCTCTCAAAATCCTCCAAAGCAACAAAATTTTTTGCTGCCTCCTCATACCACCATCATACAAATCATGTGGTGAAAACATAATGATCATATCATCATAATGCATCCACACTCCTTACTGCCCCATGATGCAAGTATCCTACCAAGTTCCTTCTTTTAGCCATCTATAAATTCTGTTATACCTCATGATGGCTAAATTAGTCTTTCAGTTTTCAAGAAACAATTTTTTGTAAAAAATCTGTGAGTTCTTGAAACCTCACTATGTTCATTATCTTCAAGCAATCATTTTTCTATAAACTTCACTCAATGCCTCCAAGTTACTGTGCCAAGATAAAAGAAACTGTTTCAAAGTCATTTCCCATCATTTCATAAGCCCTATTTCACCCATTTTTCACTCATTTTTACCTATCCTAGCCACTCATTTTCCCTTTCTAAAAAGGCCCCCATTTCCCATTTAATTTTCCCTATTTCCTCTAAAAAAAGCCTTTAAATCATAAAAAAATCCCTTTTATATGGTTTAAATTACCCTTTTTATCCTATCGGAACCTTTAAAAGTCTAAAACCCCGCTTTTTTAGACCTTTTCGACCCTTTTATAAAAATAGGCCTTAAGCCCTTGAGGGCTTAAGTCTTCCACTCCTTTTTATCATGTGACCCAAGGGCGCGACCGTGCACTATTCCCTCAACCCCTTTCGTCTTGGCCCCAGTCCCTTTTTTCTCCATGGGACTGCACCTTCCCCTTTCCTTAAGCCCCCTTTGCTATTTTCTTACCCCACCCCCATCCGTTTTTCTTCACGAAGTGGTCTCCACCGTCGATCATCCCAATTC
This sequence comes from Pinus albicaulis, assembly GCA_034641835.2. Lineage (NCBI taxonomy): Eukaryota > Viridiplantae > Streptophyta > Pinopsida > Pinales > Pinaceae > Pinus > Pinus albicaulis. The sequence continues at coordinate 167,748 of MU968311.1, forward strand.
GATGGTTGTCGTGTCTTCCCACCTTTTTAACCTTGCTCCCACCGTTCCCGCTTCATGAAAAAATGGCTGACATCGACCACCTGTCCCCACCATTCTCCGCGATCGCACACCTTCCCCCCACCGCACCCATTCTTCGTCGTCGATCTGGCTCCCCCAAATTCGACAACCCATGATTGACTTCGCACCCATTTCACCAAAACACTTTAACACGCATTTTCAATGCGAAAAAAATATTTTGAGTTGGACACACATGATCCCTTGAGTGGAAACGCATTCAAATGACTCAAAACCATTAACCACCCTAATTGCATGCGAAAACCACCCGGTTTTCTGTGAAACCGACTTTTACCAAATCACGCCAACATTCGAAAAACCACCATTCTGCTTATGGAACCCCTCCCTCTGCACACTATTCCTCCCCCGCATCGCTCGTCCGCCTCTCTCGAGCCTCTGAATGCAGTCAGCCACAAAATTGTAGGTTTTATTTAATAATTTTTTTTGTGTTGCATGTTTTAATGGTGGCGTGGAATGTACAGGCCCTCCCACCACCATCCAAGTGGCTTGGTCTCAGGATGACAATCCTTAAATATCAGAAAAGATAGAGAAAGGGATTCAGAAGGTGAGTTCGGGGTTTTTATCAATGGCTCATGATCATTGATCGAATCATGAAACCCTCCAGCGCAACAAGAACACCTGCACATATAACAAAAGGAAAGATCAGTGAAGAATAAATGATTAAGAGCCCAACTATTGTCAGACCAATTTACAGAGCAAGTTCAGTCCCTGAAAATATTACAACTCTTAATAAAAATTAGATATAATGGGTTTCTGTGGATGGGTTAGTGGTATAGATTAGATATAATTTGAGCCTAAAAATTCAAAATATAATAGTAGTAGAGAAACCTCCCCATCCACACCACCTGATCTTCATTTCATTCATAACTTTGGTTTCTCTCATCCTAAATTTTCTCAACAGTTCTTAGCTAGTCCAAGCACTTCTGTTACACCCACTCATACATCCACTGTTCAAACCTCCCCACTTCATCACCTTCCTCCACTTGTAAACCCCCTATTGTTTCCACAAGTTCATATCATGGCAACATGGTACTCTCCCTTAGTCCTTCCTTTACCTTTAGTTTCTCTACCACAGGACTATCAGTCCAAGATTCCATTATATGATGCTAGTAGTTCTACTACTGCTCAACAACATGTGGATAGAATGAATGATTACTTTGACAAACAAGAAATAGATGATGAAACTGTGAAACTTAGGATTTTTGCTCAAAGTTTAGGGGGAGAAGCAAGAAAATGGTTCAAAAGCTTAACCCCTAACATTATCAATGACCTCCCCTCTTTTCATCAGTTATTCCTAAAAAAATGGGAAGTCAAAAGAAACCCCCTTCAAATCCTGTCAGAATGCAATGATCTTAAAAGAAATTCTCGAGAGAGTGTCCAAGATTATTGCACTAGGTTCAATAGTGTTTATAATGCACTCCCTCCATAAATGAAACCTCCACAAGGCTTAGCCTTAATAAAGTTTCTTGAAGGATTTGACCCAAACATGTGTTATCAAATAAGAGAGAGAGAACCCCTTACATTAGAAGACATGCAGAAAGGGGTAGTAAGCATAGAATCTAACCTTAATGCTAGAAGGGATAGATTGAAAGAAGATAAAAGGTTACCTACAAAGATGAAGCCAGACCATCCACATCAGAATCTAAAATTGATATTTTGGTCAGAACCATGGAGATGATGATGGAAAGAATAAACATGAATGAGAGAGCTTATTCTAAAGAAAATCAAACAACTCCTTAAAAAAAAAATCAAAATCAGAATTAGAACTTTATAAGGAATCCCCCTTAAATTATACAAAGAGGCCCTGATAAACAAGTCAAAACTCCTTTTCAACAGAATTATGTTGATGAAGAGGGGGAAAAAATAGAAGAAACAGAGGAAAATCACATGAACACGTTGGGATTAAACAATGAGGATACTATTTTCCTCAATGAAGAAGAACAAGTCACCTACATACCTGATGAGGAAGAAGTCCTAGAATCAGAAGATTACAAACTAGGCTTTGAAAATTCCATAATGGAAGTACACAAACAGTATGAATTGAGAAGTAAAAAGAACCAAGACACTCCCAAGAGAAAAGCCTCTGAAAATTCTGTTAAAAACAACCCTGTAAATACTTGTAACAAGACAACTGAAAACAAAAACCTAGTGGCTGAAGATTCTAATAAAAACAAGAAAAAAAACACCCAGATTCATGACAAACATAGTGGTGACCCTAACAACATTAGCACCCCCGCTAATGCTCCTGAAAAAACCATTTTAACTACTGTAAATAATAAAAACCAGCAAGCTGATTTTGCTGAGAAAATAGTGACTAAAAAGGCTGAATTAAACATTTCCAAAACTCAAACTCCTTTCAGCATAAAGAGTAAAATTTCCAAGATAAAAATCTCCATCCCTCTCACTGAGTTAGTCACTCAAGATGTATATAGGTCCCAATTGTTAAAATATTTGAACATAGGAGATCACAATGACTCTGTTAACTTAAATGATGACAAACCTGAGCTTCTATTTGGACCAAAAATTGAAGGAAAATTTCAAGAAGGTGGAGTTCCTCCATTCTATGTCAGCTTAAACATCCATGATAAAAATTTTCACAATGCCATGCTTGATTCAAGAGCATCACATAACCTCATGACTAAAGTAATAATGGAAAGATTAGACCTTGAGGTAAGCAGACCTTATAAATATTTATACTCCTTTGATTCCAACAGAGTTAAATGCCTAGGCCTAATAAAAGATCTATGTGTCAATTTAGCACAAATCCCAGCCAAAAGCTTAGTAATGGACATTTTTTTGGCTGATATACCCCCTAAATATGGTATGCTTCTTTCAAGATCTTGGGGTGCTAAATTTCAAGGCACTATGCAAATCGATATGACTTATGTCGCCATCCCTGTCTTCAGTCAACCTAGAAGACTTTATAGGGAAACACACATGATACATGGTGAGTAGTCAAGAAAGACCAGAAAACTCCCCTCTTTATTCTATACATACTGACCTTGACTCATTCATTTTGTACAATGATGAGATTCCTAATGAGCAAGAATTAGAAAATGAAACATCAACCAACATAGTGTCAGCCATAGAAAAAGATGAAGGGAAAGAGAAAACATCCAAAAAATTTGCTATTTTAGAAGATCAAAACAAACCAAATGAAGGTCTTACACATCAAAACAGTCATCAACATAGTGCCAATCATAAAAATCAAAGAGAAATTCCTCAACTCATTGAAAACCCTTAGGAACAAGACATAAATAAACATAGTGCAGATCCTAAAAAAGAACATAGTGATGATCAAAATGAACAAAACATAGAGGACAAAGAGGAAATTGATGAAAAATTTGAAAACAATCCTCTTTGGAGCATGAGTTTTGATGGGTCCTATACTAAAAATGGCGCAGGGGCAGGCATATGGGTGCACAACACTGAGAATAACCATGCTGAAGGCCATTCATACAAATTAAACTTTCACTGCACCAATAACATAGCAGAATATGAATCACTCCTCTTAGGACTACAATTTCTTAAAAAACTAGGAGCCAAGAGGATAACAGCTCATGGGGATTCAGAATTGAGAATTAGGCAAGTTAATGGGGAATACACTGCTAAACATCCCAGACTGAGAGCCTATAGAGATGATGTCATAGACCTATTAAAATCATTTGTTGAACTCCAACTTAATTTTGTCCCTAGAAACCAAAACATCCTTGCCAATAGATTAACCTTTGCTACTAGTACATGTCTGAAACCTTATGAAAGAAAACAATACACAATTCAAGTCAAATATAGACCAACAGTACCAGACAATGAAAAATATTGGCAATTTTTTGAAGGAGATAAACAAATAGAAGACTTCCTAAATTCCAAAATTGAATTTGAAATGCCAAACTCAGATTCAGAGCATGAAGAAGACTGTCTTACTAAGGAAAAATCACTTTTTAGAGAAGAAGAAACTCCTGAGATTACTGATATAAATCTGTTAACCAAAGTACCCAAACATGAAACAAAAACTACATAGAGTTAGAAAAAGAAGATCTAAAGGTGTTGCATTCCAAAACTGAAAGCTTGCTAAAAGGATTGGTACCCTTAGAAGAATTGTTTGACTTCAATGATGTTGCAAAAAGGCCAAAAATAGAACCTACTAAAGCTAAAGTATAAGAGTGAAATATAGGTAGTGAAGAAAATCATAGAATGATCATATTATCCAAAACACTCCCAGCTCACATCAAACTGAAATACCTTGAGCTGTTTAGAGAATTTTCTGATGTGTTTTCCTGGAGTTATGAAGATTTAAAATTATATGATACATAAATAATTCAACATAAGATACCCCTCAAAGAAAACCAGAAGCCTTATAGACAAAAATAGTGTAGAATAAACCCTGCTCAATTACCTCTGGTTGAGAAAGAAATTAGAAAAATATATGATGCTGGAATTATAGTCCCTGTTAGATACTCAGAATGGGTATCTAATCTTGTATCAGTTAGGAAAAAAACAAGATAAATAAGGCTTTGTATTGACTTTCGAAACTTAAATAAAGCCTCATTAAAGGAAAACTATCCCTTGCCAAAAATGGATCATATTTTACAAAGGGTGGTAGGTTCTGGAAGAATTTCTTTGCTAGATGGATTTTCAGGATACAACCAAGCATTGGTACATCCTGATGATCAACTTAAAACAACCTTTACTACACCTTGGGGCACTTTCATGTATGTGAAAATGCCTTTTGGTTTAATGAATGCTGGTGCCACATTCCAGAGAGCCATGGATATTGCATTCTTAGAAGAAATAGGATACTTCATTGTGATTTACTTAGATGACATCACTGTCTATTCCAAAACAGATGAAGAACACCTAATACACCTAAGAAAAGTCTTTGAGAAATGCAGAAAATATGGTTTATCCTTGAATCCCAAGAAAACATTGTTTGGTCTCCAAGAAGGTTAACTTCTTGGACATATCATATCTGAAGAGGGAATAAAGATAGAACCAAAGAGGATTGAAGTTATACTGCAAAACAATCATCCTAGAAACATCAAGGAACTTCAATCTTTCATTGGAAAGATTAATTTCTTAAGAAGGTTCATACCCAACCTAGTTGAACTCCTTAGAAACATGACAAATATGCTTAAAAAATAAGGAGTTAAATGGACCTTAGAAGCAAAGGAATCATTTGGACTAGTAAAACAAGCACTCACCCAAACACCAGTTCTCATCAATCCTGATTTTACAAAAGATTTCTTCATATTTTCATTTGCATTAGAATACACAGTGGCTGTTGTCTTCCTACAGAAAAACATAAAGGGACAAGAGCAGCCTATTGCATTTTTCAGCAAGGAATTAAGAGATGCATATTTGAAGTACAATATAATGGAAAAAAAATATTTTTCCTTGGTCAAAGCTTTAAAATATTTCAGAGTTTACATTTTACACTCACACATCATCATAGCGTTTGTGCCTCATTCAGTAGTAAAATACATCTTGAAACAAGATCCTGATGGAAAAGGAGGAAAGTGGATTGCTGTAATACTAGAATATGACTTAGAAATCAAGCCCACTAAGCTCATCAAAGGCCAAGGACTAGCAAAAATTATGGCTGAATCCAACTTTCAAGCTCTTGATATAAACATGTTTAATGCATTAGATGAACAGGAGGAGTTGGCAACTCCACTTATTGAAGATCATTTTCTGAATTCATCTTGGTATGATGATATTTTGTATGTGCTACTTAATATTAATGTTCCTCCTGGTTTTTCTAAAACAAAGGCAAGGTTTTTAAAGTTAAAGACTGTAAATTACTGCATTTTAGATAAATGTTTATATTGGAAAAATGCTAGTGGATTATTGCTTAAATGTTTTCCTAAGAATGATGCAGATAAGATCACGCATGAGTTTCATGAAGGAGAATGTGGAGGCCACCTCTATTGGAAGACTACAGTGAACAAAATCCTTGGAGCTAGCTATTACTGGCCCACCCTCTTTCAAGATATCCACAAAATGGCCATTTAATGTCAAATTTTTGAAGGCAAAAGAAAATTTCTTCCCTTACCTTTGCAACCAATCACTGTTGAAGCTCCTTTTCAGTAGTGGGGTCTAGACTTCAATGGGGAAATCCATCCTGCTTCATCTGCCCAACATAAATGGATCCTCACAGCAACTTAATATTTTACCAAATGGATAGAAGCCATCCCTTCTAGGAATGCCACAGACTCAGTCGTCATTTCATTCCTTGAAAACCATATCTTGTCTAGATTTGGCTGTCGTAGGAAAATTATCACTGAAAATGCTGCTGCATTTGGATCCAAAAATATGGTTGATTTCTGTCACAAATATCATATTACATTGGGTCATTCCACAGCTTATTACCCTCAAGGTAATGGACTGGCAGAATCCTCAAACAAGATTTTGGTAAACATAATAAAGAAGTTGCTGGAAGAGAATAAAAAATCATGGCACAATAAGCTAGTACATACACTTTGGGCAGACAGATTGACAATCAAAAAGTCAATTGGAATGTCCCCTTATCAGCTAGTTTATGGAGAAGATGCAATATTTCCAACCAGTTTAGGAGTTCCAGTCATGAAATTGATCCAAGAAGTAAAATCTAAAGAGGATGACATGAAAAGAAGAATAAACTAGACTGTTCAGTTGCAGCAAACCAGAGAGGAAGTCTACAAAATAGCACATCAAGTACAAGAAAAAAACAAGAAGCTATTTGATAAAAGAACAAAGGAAAGTGATTTTAAAATTGGTGACAAAGTACTGAAATGGGATTCTAGGAAAGAAGATAAGGGAAAACATGGAAAGTTTGAAAATTTATGGAAAGGCCCTTATCTCGTTCAGTCTGCTATAGGAAACAATGCATTTTTTCTTCAAGAGATGGATGGAGCTGAAATTTTTGGAGGTCTTGTCAATGGCAGGATGATCAAACATTATTTTTGTTAGGGTTTTTGTTCAAAGTTATTTTTAATTCATTGTAAATAACATTGCTTGAAAGAAATTTTGAAAAATATAGAAAACACTAGAAAAAGAGGGTAGATAAAAAGAAGAAAGGTACAACCCCATACCAAAAAAGAGAAATTTTTTTGAAAGTGTGCAAGCTCAAATTCCACTGCTTGAAAAGAAACTATTATTCAGCCACACAACCTAATCATGACTGAATAAATTTGAATTTATGCGGATAGGTTAGTGAAAAATATTTGTCAAACAATGTAATCTTGGCTTATCAGTAGAATAGATTGGGATAGAAAAGAAATGGTTCTAAAAAACTCAAAATCTGAACCAAGGAAAAGAAAAGAGAAATGGCTCTAAAAGATCAAAACTTGAGCCAAAGAAGAAAAGAAGGATGCTTACGAAATTTCAGATCTTAAGCCTTCACACGTTTGTTTTAATTTTTTTCAAATAAAGTCTATGTGAAACTTGTACATAATGCCATAGCTCCCATAGAAAATCAGATTGTCTAATCCTGATTTGAATGTGTTTTAAATTTTTTGTTTTAGAATTTAGAGAATGCAAATCTGTCAAACAATCTAATCTTGAGAGATAGTTAGAATAGGTAGAGAAACAATGAGTTCAACTGTCTAATATGAACTCATGGAAGATATAAGGGTAGAAATATATTAGTTTCCTACTTTCAAATAAAAGAATAAATGTTGATGTTGAAAAGTTTTGCAAGTCTAAATGCACCCATTGAAGAAAAAATGTTAGGAAAAGTAGAATGTGTAGGTAGAAGTTTGGGAGGAGAATCATATTGTTATAGTTCTGCAGATCATATTTTTAAGCATCATGATCATCAAAGGAGAAGAGGAATGTCAAAAGAAAAACACAAGGCACTGGTCTAATTTCCAGAGATTTTTCTTTGAGATTCTTGACACCTCCAAGGAGTTGTCCTCCCCAATTGGAGCCACTATTATCCATCTATAAATTTTTTTATACCTCATGATAGCTAAATTAGTATTTCAGTTTTCAAGAAAAAAAAATTTGTAAAAAATTTGTGATTTCTTGAAACCTCACTATGTTCATTATCTTCAAGGAATCATTTTTCTATAAACTTCACTCAAAGCCTCCAAGTTACCCTGCCAAGATAAAAGAAACTGTTTCAAAGTCATTTCCCATCATTTCATAAGCCCTATTTCACCCATTTTTCACTCATTTTTACCTATCCTAACCACTCATTTTCCCTTTCTAAAAAGGCCCCCCATTCCCCTTTCCTTTTCTCCATTTCCTCTAAAAAAACCTTTAAATCATAAAAATATCCCTTTTATATGGTTTAAACTACCCTTTTTATCCTATCGAAACCTTTAAAAGTCTAAAAACCCGCTTTTTTAGACCTTTTCGACCCTTTTATAAAAATAGGCCTTAAGCCCTTAGGGGCTTAAGTCTTCCACTCCTTTTTCTCATGTGACCCAAGGGCACGACCGCACGTTATTCCCTCAGCCCCTTTCATCTTGGCCCCGGTCCCTTTTTTCTCCACGAGACCACACCTTCGCCTTTCCTTAAGCCCCCTTTGCTATTTTCTTACCCCACCCCCATCCATTTTTCTTCACGGAGCGGTCTCCACCGTCGATCATATCGATCCAACAGTTGTCGTGCCTTACCACCTTTTTAACCCTGCTCCCACCATTCCCACTTCACGACAAAATGTCTGACGTCGACCACCTGTCCCCACCATTATTTGTGATCGTGCACCTTCCCCCCACCACGCGCATTCTCCGCCGTTGATCTGGCTCCCCCAGATCCGATGACCCACGATTAACTTTGCGCCCATTTCACCAAAAAAATTTAACATGCATTTTCAATGCGAAAAAGTGGTTTTGAGTTGGACACGCATCATCCCTTGAGTGGAATTGTGTTCAATTCACTCAAAACCACTAACCACCCTAATTGCACGCGAAAACCACCTGGTTTTCTGCAAAACCGCCTTTTACCAAATCGCGCCAATATTCAAAAAAACCACCATTCTTCCCGTGGAACCCCTCCCTTTGCACACTATTCCTCCCCTGCATCGCTCCTCCACCTCCCTCGAGCCTCTGAATGCAGTCAACCACAAAATTGTAGGTTTTATTTAATAAATTTGTTTGTGTTGCAGGTTTTAATGGCGGCTTGGAATGTACAGGCCCTCCCACCACCATCTAAGTGGCTTGGTCTCAGGATGACGATCCTTAAAGATCAGAAAAGACAGAGAAATGGATTCAGAAGGTAAATTCGGGGTTTTTATCAATGCCTCATGATCATTGACCGAATCATGAAACCCTCCAGCGCAACAAGAACACCTGCACACAGAACATAAGGAAAGATCAGTGAAGAATAAAGGATTAAGAGCATAAATCCGAAGATCAAAAGCTTAAACCAATAGTTTAATGATAAAGACACAATTTGAAGATAAATGAATTAAAGTTAAAAATACAGTCAGCAAAGTGACAAAGACAAAGGATGGATAAATAAGGCCTAAAAGCCAAATCATAGGTCTAATCAAAGTTTAAAAGGATATAATTAGACAGATCAGTAACAAGAAGGCTTCAAATGACAAATCACTGCATCAATTACTTCTCAAAAGAACTAAAGTGACATCCACAGGCCTAATTTGCCTCAAAATACACATAAAGTTACTCCAAGTTAGAGATATTTGGATAAGACAGCTCAAAAGTTATTACAAGCCTACCTAAAAAAGCCTAAAAAGTCAACAAAAGCCACTAAGTAGTTCAAAAAGTTAATATGACGCAAATTTAGACTTAAATACATTTTGCCTTGGGCCTTGCATGGTATCAAAGGTGAAAAAGATTAAACTCTGTCATTTATGAACCATTAGAGACCCTTTCTTTCACTCCACCTCCTCATTTATCTATAAATACTACATGAGGAGCTGATTGTTGTTGTTGGGTTGGATTATTATTGAGGTTTAAGATAGTTGCTGAAGCTGATGAAGTGTTGTTGAGTGGTTGAAGAACACTAGGTTGAGAAGAGAAGTTCTTGAGTTGTCAAGACCTATTGGACTCGAATTATGTAACTGGTTTTAACATCAATAATACAAGCTGATTCATGGGATCCTGGTCTATGTTAATGGTGATGTTATTCCTCAATGTTTTTGTCTTTTCTTATGTTTTACATGTTGTCCATCTTCTTTGATAAAGAACAGAAAATTTAGAGTAGGATTTACTGAAAAGTACCCTATTTCTGCCTGAAATATTTATCTTTATGTTTTCTTCTGCTAAGGTATTTTTAGAGGATTCTTAATTGCCCTCTAGGTTTATCCATCTTGTTGATTTGAGAATGATTTAATAGAGTACAACCAGTGAAGAAATGTTGGTGAGCCCATGTCTGTCTATGTACAACTTGAGATATTGTTTTTGAATGTTCTTTTCAAAGATTTCTAAGTAGAGTTAACCCTGGGAAGTTATGGTATGCCATGTACTCTGGCTAGTCTTTAAGAGTTTCTTTGAAAGATCCCTTGAGACTATGCCAAAGGCAGGCTAGAATTCAAAGTTTTTGTCTGATCTTAGGCTATTCTCCTTGTTCTCTTATATGCTTTCTCCTTTCTGAAAGTAGTCTTAGGATTACTGGATTGTTGTCTGAAAAGTGTGCTTTAGTAAAAGTTTTCCCAAAGAAGTCTATGGTTTGGCCTATCCTTTGGCTTGCTTCAAACAATTACTTTGAAAAGCTTTTCTTGTCTTAGTGAAGTTAGATTCTTAATTGGTTTTAGCTTTGCTTCTTTCACAACAGTTTACTGTTTCATATCACAATTCAATCTAAAAGATCCTTTGATATAGATGACTTGCCCTGTGAAAACCCTTGAAGAATTGTTGTACAATTAAATCCTTTTGTGAATCCATAGCCCAATGGGTTGATACTATTTCTTGACCTATCTTTCAGCTGAAACATTCTTCAATCTGCTCTCACCTTCACCCTTCAGTTGACCTCTTCAGTTAATGATATCCATCCCAACCAAACAAACAAGTTCTCTGAGCTTCATAACTAGCCTAATATCACAAACAAAGCATAAAGATATATCCTTTGAAAACACCTAATAGAGAGATCCCTCTCTGAATCCAGGAAAGCTAGGTCCTAGGATTCCAATTTGGTTCTGATGTGGCCCCCTGAAGCATTTATTATTTCCAATCTTGTAAACCACAGGGAGCCGACAACTTCCACCCACATACCCTTGGGAAAAGGATATGTCCCATGATGGCCAAACTCCTTCAAGAGCAGCCAATGTAGCCAAGCCTCCTGCTGCCCGGTGTCATATATTTGCAAGTATATTACAAACTTCTTGCTCTCCATCCACGCCCATTCATCCCAACATGGGTGCCTCCCATCATGATCAACCTTGGTACCCTTCCAAAGAAGACTACCCTTCTCCCAAATCATATTTTTCTTCTTGCATTCCATGGGATTTTGGAATACATTTCCTTGGAGATCTCCTAGAAAATATCTCACACGAATGACCATCTTGAATCCATAAGGATCCAAGTGAGCTGAAGGAAAAGAATCCTCACTGCGACCTCTTTAAAACACTGTAAATCTCCTCCATGGTGTTTTGTTTGTCTCATGTCCCAACTGAAGGATGAACATATGGTTTTGCATAAATTTGTTTGGGAAAAAGTTCATCCTATCCTCCAAGAATTGACACCCCAACCTTACATGTGGTGTGCATCCCAATAGCAGACCATTAGGATGATGTTTCATCCCTTCCTTGATCAAATCAAGGTTGCACAACACAGTGAAATTATGTTGTTCCAAATGAGCAGTATGCAATGGTATACAATCCTCCATATGATTTGTTGAAACAATAGGAGATGAAAATTTAGGCATACCTTGATGAAATTTGGAAGTATCTTGTATGGTTGTAAGGGCTTATTCGTCCAATGAGTTGGCTCCTCTGAAGATGTTGAGGGCTGCTCCCCCATAGTTGTGACAGTGTTGGTACAAGTCTCCTCCAATGGTGGTGAGGGCTTCTTCTCCTCTGATTTTTATTCACCAAATTTTCCAATCAACCTTTGAGTAAACTCAACAAAAGTAACCACTCTTGCATGGCTCAAATGGCTGAACAACCAAATATTTGCTTCACCCTCTAGGTGCAGCGCTGTAATCTCTACAACCTCCCTTTCTACCACCGGATGTAGTAGGAATAATGCATCTAGTTTCCTTGCCCAAAACCTTGCTACAGATGACCCATCAAAAGTAGACAATAGAAACCTATTGCCCTTGATCCTTCCTTGGCCACAAGGTCTTATTTTTTCCTCCAAATGAGTGAACTGAGGAAAAGCTAGAGTCTCCTTGAAGGCTCCAGGTTGAGATTTGTACTCAACAAGGTTTTTACTTAGAATCATGTGATCCAAGTGTCCTCCATCTTCTGGAAATTTTTCCTCCCTCTAAAAAGGAAAGGACATGTTCCAGTTCTTTGGAGCTCTCTACAACACTGGTCTCCTCTTCTGATCATAGGAAGTGCATGGCTCTTCCACCTCTTGAAACTATCTAGAAGTTTCACTGCTTCTTTTCTCTCTCTAGTACATTTGGCGGAAATTTCGACACTTTAGTTCTGAAACTTTTGTCGTATTGTCGGAAATTTCCCCAAATTTTATAAATTTTTCAAATCCCGCCACCAATCGTCCCTATACTAAAGTTTAGGGACATCGTCTCTTTTGCGACGTTTATGAATTTCGTCGGAAATGTGGCGTTCTAAACTATTCGTCGGAAGAGCAACGTTTGTGGGACATAACGTCGGAAATGCGATGCTTTTAAAATATGCGTCGGTAGCCAAACCTTACTATACGTTTCGACATATGCCATGGAATATGATTTGACATTAATTTAAGCCTTGGAACTTTGGGTTAATATATATAATGTGTTAATATATATAATATAACTTTGGAACTTTTTTTTTTTAAACCTTGAAACTTTGGGTTAATATATATAATGTGTTAATATATATAATATAACTTTGGAAATTTTTTTTTTTAAACCTTGGAACTTTGGGTTAATATATATAATGTGTGGAATTATATATAATATATAACTTTGGAACTTTGTTTTTTTAAACCTTGGAACTTTGGGTTAATATATATAATGTGTTAATATATATAATATAACTTTGGAATTTTGTTTTTTTAAACCTTGGAACTTTGGGTTAATAATATATAATATAATGTGCGGAATTATATAATAATTAGGATTGGATTGAATATGAATATATATATTATTTTAAAATATTATTTTTTTTAGAAAATATTATATACATTTTATTATATAAATAATTAAAAAAATAATTTTATTTAAAAAATACATTAACTCTTAACCTTTCACTTAATTTTCGTTGGAAGAGCGCCTTTGATCTTTCATCGAATGCATCTGCCGCCTTCTTGCATTTCGCCAGACAACCATAACACCTTGCATTCTTGCCTCTCGCTGGAAAAATAGAAAACCTTGCCTTCCCTTGCAGCCAAATGTTTATAATTGTTAAGGTTTTCCCCGCGGCGTGATCTCCTTCCTCGGCAACCAAACCATACTCTTATTGCAGGCCCTTCCTCCATCAGCAGGAAAAATGGTAATATCTCAAATTTGTTGTGAAGTTTCCTTTAGTCCATTGAATTTAATAGAAGAAGCAGGGTTTGGTAGAAATGGTTTAGTAACATATTCATTGAATCAAGTGGTAGAAAAATTTAGGTTCGATGCCCTAACAAATATATGAATTGCTATTTCAGATTAGGTCATATGAACAAAATTTAGGTTCAATGACCTAACAAGTCTCCAAACACAGTCTAAGGATATTCAAAAGGAGCATAACTAAGTCCTCAATTTCTTCGTTGATCTGAGAAAGGGATCATAATGAATTTATTGATTTTTTATAGTGGATTCTTTGAAGAGGACGAAATAATAGTACAATTAAAAACAAAGGGATCAGTATAGCTTCAAGAGGAGATTTATCTGAACAGATCCCAAACCGTAAAGAATAAAACAAAAGGCCAAACCCTGTAATAAATGATCCAAACGAATTCTTGAAATGAAACCCTAAAAGAATCCAAATTTTTCCCCAAAAATAGATGCCAAAAACAAGAATCCTTTAGCTCTTTCCCTAGTCAGGAGAGACATTCTATTTGTTGTTTTAGAGAGATTCATATATGCTTGAATAATTTCCCTAAGAAGGCCCAAGTCTCTGCTTGTACAATGCACCACATACCCGATCCAACACTAAACCTTACAAGGGTCAAAGTTTAGAGTAATGGTCACAATAGATTGTTTGTTGAAGTGATTTTAGGAGAATTAATTAATAGTATTTATATAGTTCTTCAAGGCTTGAGAGAGGGATTCATAAGGTTATTCGTTGGAGGATTCCTTACTAATTAAATTTTTAAATTTTAATTCCTTAGGACCTAAGCATTAGCCTTTGTAGAGAATATTGACATTTGACAAAGACCAAAGCCCCTTGTAATACTTCAGATATTTTATAAAATATCTTTACCACACCTAATATGGAATAACATTTCTTCCTTGAGTTAAATAAGTGTTGGGCTATGGCAAGGTGCCACATCACCATGCATTAGGTTTTAGCCCATGATCTGGGGTTTTCAACTTCAAATGAGGATATATCACAACCCATGAAGAACCACTCGACATGCCACATGGAACTAGAAACATATCGACAAGGAGAATCTAATGGCAAGGATTTTCATGACAAATTCTAAATAATTTTTTTTTAAACCACCTTGAGTTTCTACTCTCTCCTCAAAACCACATTGAAACTATGGGAGGTTTCTCAATACTCGTGTTCACACATCGTCCACTATCATAGGCCCTACTCACCCTACTTGTTGCTATCCCATAAACAAAATGTTCAATAAACACTGACGTCCCAAGTTCAACTTTTATCTTTCTCATCATCGTGATCTTGTCCTAGATACTCAAATGGATTACCATTGTTTTCAAAAATAAAGAAATTGAGCTTCTTTCTTGTTAAAAGGAAATATACTCTATTCATCCTTCACGCCTTCTCCAACGCTCCTCATCATTCTACTTCAATTGGAGCCTCCCTTTGATATCAATCCCTTACTATTTGAATTAATAGGATGATGGAAATTAAAATATGTTCTATGTGGGTAGTGTCAATAAAAAACTGCACATAATGTAGCCAATCATCAAAAAGGCATGTAGCTCAGTTATAAAGTAGCCCACTAGCTAGGGACTGGTGCTAGGTTCAATCCCCATCATGTCCAAATGAGAAAATAGAGTTTGATGTTCCAATGAGAAAATAGAGTTTGTAATAGCCAATTCTATCAATTCTCCAAACCTCGCCTAAAGTTGTGGGTGTGACATCCTCCAAACATTATCGAATAACTACATGTCCTGAAGGTGAAGTATGCTAGAGGAATTTTTCGAGGTTGATAGGATAGAAATCCATCCAATTGAACTAAAGGAAAAAAATATGTAAAACCAACAAGTCCCTAAGTCTCAATTTCATGAAAATTTTTGAAGCATTTTTGGAATAAAGCAAGGGGGGGAAGGCTAATTGCTGTGAATATTGATCTTCTAAAAATGACCAGAATATGGCCTAGGTCCTGATAGCCCTAACACAATCAATTATTTTCCAATGATAGTGTTTTTTCATTTTGTGCTTGAAAAAAAGTTTCAAGCTATGGGATAGTAAAACATGCAAAAATTTGTTTGGATCAACGTAGAATCAACTTAGTTTACTTGTTAGAAAAAAGGGTACTGAACCCTTACTATTTGAATTAATAGGATGATGGAAAGGAAAATATGTTCTATGTGGGGAGTTTCAATCAAAAACTGCACATAATGTAGCCAATCATCAAAAAGGCATGTAGCTCAGTTATAAAGCAACCCACTAGTTGGGGACTAGTGCTAGGTTCAATCCCCATCATGTCAAATGGCTTTACATGGTATTAGTACTGCAGTTATGGCTATAAATTTCATATCCTTGGGTCTAAATGATCGATTTGGCTTGAGAATCATGTTGCAGTATCAACCCACCCATGAACATGTTATTTCCCTTCATTGGAAGGGCATGTGGCTAGGTGGTAGAGTAGCCCAAAAGCTAGGGGCAAGTCTTGGGTTACAACAAACAATTACAACTAGCATATATCAGTTATAACTTGTGATAGGTTTGTTTCATAACTCAGTACCTTGCATGAACTATTCGGTACTAAGTAGTCGTTCAATACTATATTATGTACTTAATTTAGTACTAATATCATTCACCAACAAACCAATAGTATATATCTATGCTCCTCTCAGGCAACGATCAACATCTGTGTGGTACATCCTTTTAAATAAATTTGGATTCAACCTCGATTTTCTAGGAATTTACTAGACCTTGTATAGGATAAATTTGGCTATATTTGATAAGGAGACTAGTTCATGTGGGAAATGATTTGTATGGATTGGAAAAATGTTCCAAGAAATATGATTTTGTCCTATTATCACACTATGGAGCATTGTATTTGGAAGACTCTGTATTTGAAGTAGAAAGGTTGTTTAATCCTTCTCTCAGTAAAGTTTGTAGTCTCCTCATGAGAACTAAAGGTACTAGAAAAGTAAGAAGAAGTGTATAAAATGTTTTTTTACCTACAATTGTCAATATATAACAATAATTCTCACTGCAATCTCATTATGTATCAGTGAAATTCAAGGATCAAATGCACTAACCTAATGATTGAATTCTCATCTACATAATTATAGTATACCTTGATAGTAAAGAAACAATCTCAACCATATTGTCATCCTTGTCATGTTATAAACATAGGTCCCTGTAATGAATATTGTTCATCTAAAATTTATTGTCTCATAGACCAAATCCAATGTACTGTAGAACGATCATTAATATATCTCTGATGCTCAGTTACTATAAAACATCAATGTTGTTTCCATATAAATGTTAATAAGAGGACATATTGTTATAGGTAGAATAATGTTGTTAAGTGTTGTCAAATTTAATTTTGTTAAGTGGGATCACACCTCAAATTGTCACTGTTAAACTGTTGTCAATGTTTACACCATAATTGTATACATGGAGCTTTAAGGGACTACACATCTGTTAATGATATTAAGGTTTTTTGTGCTTGAATTATGATCATAAGGATACCCTAAGGATGGTCGAAGGTGGCTGCATTAAAATTTCTTTCAAAATATTACAAACACTCCAAACAAATCCTTGTTTACTAAGCCACAACTCAAAGAAATTTTCTGCCCAAGGTTCACTATCCTAGAGGGCTGAGTGATGTTCATAACTGTCAGTATTAAAGGATGGCTCATGGCCTTCGCAAGTCACAAGACTCATTTTGATATGTTACTGATGTCACAAAGATAAGAATTTCTATTTAAGATTAGGTTGTATGAACAAAATTTAGGTTCGATGCCCTAACAAGTCTCCAAACACAGTCTGACGATGTTCAAAAGGAGCATAACTAAGTCCTCAATTTCTTCATTGATCTGAGAAAGGGATCATCATGAATTTGTTGATTTTTTGTAGTGGATTATTTGATGAGGACGAAGTAATAGTACAATTAAAAACAAAGGGATCAATATAGCTTCAAGAGGAGATTTATTTGAACGGATCCCAAACCGTAAAGAATAAAACAAAAGGGAAAACCCTGTAATAAATGATCCAAATGAATTCTTGAAATGAAACCCTAAAAGAATCCAAATTTTTTCCCAAAAACATATGCCAAAAACAAGAATCCTTTAGCTCTTTCGCTAGTCAAGAGAGACATTCTATTTGTTGTTTAAGAGAGCTTCATATATTCTTGAATAATTTCCCTAAGAAGGGCTAAGTCCCCGCTTGTACAATGCACCACATACCTGATCCAACAATAAACCTTAAAAGGGTCAAAGTTTAGAGTAATGGTCACAATATATTGTTCGTTGAAGTGCTTTTAGGAGAATTAATTAATAGTATTTATATAGTTCTTCAAGGCTTGAGAGAGGGATTCATAAGGTTATTCGTTGGAGGATTTCTTACTAATTAAATTTTTAAATTTTAATTCCTTAGGACTAAGCATTAGCCCTTGTAGAGAATATTGAAATTTGACAAATATCAAAGCCACTTGTAATACTTCAGATCTTTTATAAAATATCTTTACCACACCTAAGATGGAATAACACTTCTTCCTTGAGTTAAATAAGTGTTGGGCTATGGCAAGGTGCCACATCACCATGCATTAGGTTTTAGCCCATGATCTGGGGTTTTCAACTTCAAATGAGGATATCTCACAATCCTTAAGAACCACTCGACATGCCACATGGAACTAGAAACATATCGACAAGGAGAATCTAATGGCAAGGATTTTCATGACAAATTCTAAATAATTTTTTTTAAACCACCTTGAGTTTCTACTCTCTCCTCAAAACCACATTGAAACTATGGGAGGTTTCTCAATACTCATGTTCACACATCGTCCACTATCATAGGCCCCACTCACCCTCCTTGTTGTTATCCCATGAAAAAATTGTTTAATAAACACTGACGTCCCAAGATCAACTTTTATCTTTCTCATCATCGTGATCTTGTCCTAGATACTCAAATGGATTACCATTGTTTTCAAAAATAAAGAAAATAAGCTTCTTGCTTGTTAAAAGGAAATAGAATCTTTTCATCCTTCACGCCTTCTACAATGCCTCCTCATCCTTCTACTTCAATTGGAGCCTCCCTCTAATATCAATCCCATAATCTGGTTAAAAGAAACAGTAATCCAATTGATTGTTATTCTAATTGCACAAAAAAATATAGGCACTGCAAGCCAAGAGAAGCATCAATGAGTAGCATAGGCATTTTCTCATTTCAATTAGGTAGCGTATATTAATGGACAGTAGTTGGGCAAGGAGACACCCTTAGAGTTGCTAGGTGTTAATGGGATATGTGAGCAGTTAGGTGGCAATCTGTAATGAAAAAAATAAAATCTTTAGACCCTGGCTTGGGGTCAGCTACTGAACTAGGAGAAAATCTGCAAGGATAAAGAAGATATTTAAGGAGAGAAAATAAGTCAATTTTCTGGGAATGTTCTTGGCAGGGAGGCATTACCAAGTCACCCATAATACTGGAAATTTTTTCTAGTGGGGAGACATTGCCAAGTGACAAAAGTCATTGTTGGAGATGAAATAAAATCTAGGAGGAAACCACAATACTAGAAGATTTTAATATTATCATTGCAGGTAAGAGGTACACTCCAAGAGAAAGCCATAGTATTCTGTTGCAGTTAGTATTCACTAAAAGGTGATCCACTAGTGGGAGAGAATATTAGATTGTGAGTCCCTAACAATCACAAAGTCCAACACCAAAGAGATATGAGTTTTAAACCTTATCTTTGACGAGGTGTTGTCATGATCCACTGATTAATTGTTAGTGAGATCCAGATGTAGAATGTTTCAATTGATGTACTATAAATTCAGATCATGAGATCAATACAAGAGTAAGAATATGGCATAAAGTCTTCTCCACCATTTTCTTGTTGTGTCTTGCTTGTGCTTAATTATTAACACGATACCGGAGCCATGGCTAGCTAATTATGAGAAAAGCTATGTTTCCCCACCAATAAAATTGCAGATCTACATCCATGAATGTAATAGAGAGGGCACTAATGAGATGATCAGTGAATTGTTGTTGGGGTTGTCCACAGCATAAGATCAAGTACAACAGTGTGTACCCAGATCAAGATCAAGGCTTCTCGAAGGCATGCTATACAGCCACTCTTTTGACGAAAGCCAAGCAATATTTGAGGTTTTCTACTAGATCCTTTCAACTTTTCGAGCTATTTTTCTGTTTCTTGGTCAAGTTAAAGTCAATCCAAGAATTTTCTATTTCTGATTTTGAGTATCTTGAATGAAATTCTATTTTCAGCTCTTTTTTTGTTTTCAATCCTTTGTTTCAATGTTTTATCTCTGTCATTCATCCTGCGAATCAAATAAAAGAGCTTTCTTACAAGCCAGATCTAGTTTTTGAAGTTCCAAGTACTTAATTCAATGAAATTTGATCCGATTTGTGCTGTTGGGTTTTTCAAATCTGTGAAGCCTAATCAATATACAGTGAGGCTGATCATCAAGATCTACATCTTACAAAATGCCAAAAACCTATCACAAGCTTACCATGACACTTAGTATGGCCCTACGAAGGAAAACTGTTACCTTACCCGATCAATGGTTCTTATCTCAAGAACTACTTATATATTGTTGAGGGATCTGTTCATGTATGAAACTGTTCTAGTCATTTTTTATTTTTTTTGTTTCGTTTGATTTTATGTTTACTCTCTTTTGATGTTTTGTATTGTTACCCTTTTTCCGATATTTGATATGTCAATCCTTCGTTGATACATAAAAATATTAGATATGTATTTTTGATAAACTTAACATAAGAACACCATTTTTTTTTACTCGCTACAACCTACCCAAAGGTGAAACAAGCTCAGAGGTATAACTATCATAGTTTTAACATTACTTGATTTTAAGCTTGAGTAATCCTATCATAGTTCTAGTATAATCCTTTCATGAACCTATCACTATAATGCGACGTTTATTTTTTTTTTTAAATATTTGTAAACTTTTGTCGGAAGAGCGATGTTTCATAATCTGATATCTCCTGATTTATGCAAGCTCCAAAACATAAAAGTGGACAGCAACAAAGAAGATGTTGCAATTTGCAAATGGAACATTAGACTTTGGCATTATACATGGGAACAGCAAGGAATTCAGTTATATGGTTGTTCATACTTAGAGGTAACTAGTGCACAACATGATCTATCTTACCACCACTAGACCCAATTTAAGCTATGCATCCAGCAATATCTCCCAATTTATGCAAGCACCAAAAACATAACACTAGACAGCAAGAAAGAGGGTACTACCATATATAAATGGGACATTGGACTTTGGATTTTATATGGGGATAACAACAAGTCTTAGTTGTGGTTTGTTCAGAGTCAGATTGGATAGAATCCATGGATGAAAGTAAGTCTATAACAGGTTATGTGTTCAATATTACTTTTAATTATACTCAACCACTCCAGGGCCTGTTTAATGCACAAAGTTTATGTCTTAGAAAGGTAGATTTAGAAATTATTTCAATTTTAATTTTGTGTTTTCAAGTTAGATATTGTTTTCAAGTTTTCACATTTCTAATTTTATTTAAATGTGGTAGACTGATCAGGGCAGTACAGGAACAACCCCGAGATAGGATGATCATGGAAAGGGGCTAGCGAAAGAACATGTAAAGTGCCAGCATTGCTTTATCTTCAGGTATTTTAGTTATTTACATAATTGAAATAATATTAATTTTGTTCAAATATGAAGACACCTGGCCATGGTACGCTTGATGATTCCCTGTACGAGGAAGAGCTTTCTTCATCCCCATGTCCATTGCTGTTGCTGTGAAAAAAGGCATGAAAAGCAAAGTTGGAATTTGAGTATTTGGTAGACATGCCTCAAACACCTGAAATAGAAGCGAGGATAACAAAACTTATGACCCAGCTAGAAACATATAAGGTAATAATAAAAAATCAAAACAATATATATATATATATATATATATATATATATATATATATATATATTTCTGCATGAGATGAATTGTGATAGTTTGATTTTTAATTTTTACATTAACTAAACTAACAAAAATATTCTTTTGTATGTAGCGTTATCTGACACCTACTGCACCCGGTGTTGGTGGTAGTGGGACACAAGGGCAAGAGATTGCTGAGAGACCCTCTCGTACGCCTTCTACGCCTTTAGGTGGTAGCCAAGAAATGCACCCTGCCCAAGAAGACACCCAGCCAACCGCTGAATGTGTTGGCAGTGATGAGGCTGAGATGGCCAACTATATTATTGCGTTTCTTGGAGCTACACATGTCAGCGCCACGGGGACCATTGATGGCTCGTTTTTGGTGAACGATGAAGGTGTCCCTATAAAGCACATACGACTCCTAGGAAAGTTTTAATATTTTAACTATTTCATGTACTCTATCTAAACTATATTTTATTATGATTTTTATTTTTAAATTAATGATAATATATTTTTTCTTTGTAGGAAACAATGTGTTCTATAGGTTTTTGGAGAGCAAGGCATTGATAATTTTTGGCCCAACCATACGCACAAGGTGGAATTCCTAGAATTCCAACCTGAAAAAAGAACTTCTAGATTATCTAGAAGCCCTTTTTGGGGTGGACATATTTGACAGAACAGCGGTGGCTCGGGTAGTTGGCAAATATTTGAAATATACCAGGGACACCTATAGGGCGCAATTGCAATTTAACCATAGATACGAGTGTCCTCTCATAGTTCCAGAGAGTGAGTGGAGAGCACTCATCCATGATGGAAAAGAGAAAAGGGAAAATAAAGAAGGAAAAATGCTAACTGGACCCGCAAGGTAAATTACAACTTTAATTCAATAGCTTTAATTTTATGTATGTCTAAAATAAAAATGTGTTATGTCATATCTAACTTCAATATTTTGATGATAGGTTGCCTGACACCTAGAAGGAAACCAAAGCTAGGATTGAAAAAAAGGGCCATCACAAGCTAGGCTAGGGTGGCTACTTGAAATTAGTCACAAGAATTGTAAGTAGCTAAACATCTTATAATTAATTGTATCACCTTCCAACGTTTTTGTAATCCCATCAAATAACATTAAAAATACACAATCATATGTAATGTAGGGTGATGAATTTGGAATGGAAACTACAGAGGAAGATAAAAATATCGCTTTCCATTTCGACTATCAAGCTGTAGTTGAAGATCGTAGAAGCTTGGGACAAGTCCCAAGATCCAGAATTCCTGATAAGGTAAAACGTTAACCTTTCAATATGTTTGTTTTCATCCATAAATTTAATTTCTAACAACTTTGTGTAAATTAGGGGAGCAACACTGTCGACGAGCCAAATAACGCAGTTGTAGAGCAGTGCATTGAGAGCGAAATATTGCCAGATGTACATGTTCCTCACGTGCAACCTGATCATTGTAGTGGGGACTAGGCCAGCAATGCTACTATCAGTGAGGGTCGTGACGGTAATTAATTTCCACTTATAATTTTTTCTGATTATACCTTGATGGTTGTCCTTATAATTTTTTTTGTTTAAATGACAGAGAATGTTGTACTTGAGGATCTTACCACGAGAGAGGAAGACAAGGCAATGGTCTCAACAACGACAACTGGTGCACTAGGTAAATAATCTCATTGCAATTTTTTTTATTAATATTACCGAACTAGTTCAATGATATTTAAAATATGACAATTAAAATTTAATATTTTTTTTTTTTAGGCGATGCCCCGTCACTGCATGAGACCAGATGTCATGACTATGCAACTAGATCAGCTCTGCGGGAAAGGCACAAAACATGAGTAGAGCACGATGATGTTGATGATGTAGTTATGAGATTTAGAAGTAGGAAGAAGAAAAAGAAAATTTGATAATGTAAAATATTGTATTATTATAAGACAAATGTTACCATACTTGGAACGTTTTTTGCGTTATATTAAAAACTCATTTATCATACTATTTTTATGTCAAATACTTTCAATGTTTTCTTGCATACTTTTTGTTGCATTGTTTTCTTATTAGTTATTGAATATTTTTTTTATGCTCATGAAAGTAAAAAATGAAATATAAATTGGGTATTGGGGAATTGAGAGTGACGTGAGTGGGGAGGGGCCATAAGAGCTTCCACCTTCACGTGGTTGGCCCTGTTTAGTAGAAAATAATTTATTGGAGTGATTTAATCTTGGACCAAACCTCCTTCAATCCAACGTAGCAACAAAAAAGTCACTGTTGACTTAGTTTCTACTCTTTCAGATCGTGGGAGGCTTGTTCCAAGTTCATGCGAATCCAATAAATTATTCTTGAAATGAAGATGAGCTTATTCAGGTATGTTTTGAAATTTTCAACATATGTTCTAACATTATCATAAGAATGCATCTTAGAGTAAAAAATACTACATCAGTTACTTGTATTTATTGTATAGATAATTATGGATTTTGATTGACTTGGCGGCGCAGGTACAAATTCTCTTGCATCATGAGCAATACAACTTGTTAACCAGGGTCATGTACAGGATATTTTTTCTTGTGCGCTTGACCAGGTTCGTAATGTCACATTTTGTAAGTTCCTTTACAGCTCATAATTCCATATTAAGCTTGTTCATGATTATTATCTAGGTTTTTTGTATGTGTTTTTTCATCTATTTGATTGTAAGAAAATTTGCATGTTTCCTATTGTTCACTATGATTTCTCCATTTACCACTCCCAGGATGAATCTGAATTTATTGTCCAATTTCAGCAAATCAAGCTGAAGGTTGTCCAATTGGACTTTAAGTGGTTCCTTGGCCTTTGCGTTCAGTTGGGGAATCAATAGCGAAGGAGACTATGCCCTATCCCCCACAGGAAGTGGCCTGAGAAGGGCTGGTAGTGTTTTTTCCCATCTCTATAGCATAAGGCCTCCATGATACCAAAATTAACTTCTTTCTATGAGAAAGACAAGTTAATATGCACAAAAATTCCAACAAAATGGTTTGCAGTTTGTTTAATAAAATAAGATTGAAAGAAAGATAGGATATTAGTGCCTTTTCACTCAACATATGGGTCATGACTAAGGTTTCCCACTTCTAACTCTAGAATATCCACCTAGTAATTTTTACATTATTAATGAATTACATAGGTAAAATTAAGAATTATAGTCTGATTTAATAAATCCAAAAAATAAAAATTTGTATGGAACTTCTATCGTGTTTTTCAATATATGGTGGTGGTGGTGGTGAGGGAGTGCGGGGAGGGTGGTACTGGTTATTGGACATGTTGTTTCCAAGGCATTCATAACTTCTATAAGTAATGAAATCAAATTCTGTCGAAGACCCATTTGAGGTAGCAAAGAGATCTTTCTATTGGTATATCTAAATTGTTCTTTTGTAGCTCGTGGAATGGGGAAATGTCCACTGGAACTCAAGGTATGTGCAACCTTATTGTGTTATATACCTTTAGAGCTTCAATTGATGATATATTGCAATTCTGGGAGTGAAATGGAATCTTGTGAAAAATCAATTTGGAACAAAACGCCTTTTCTCCCAATGATTGCTTTTTTGATATTTTCTCCCAATGATTAATTTCGAATATTTTATATATATATCTTGGTAGTAACTTGTAAGTCAGGCTACGCAAGATCCCACATTTCTTTATAGTATTCACAACCAATTCCATTAAGGTTATTGTCAGGACATCTATGGTTGATTCTTGATCACATTATATTTTAGGCTTTGGGGAAATGCAAGGTGGATCAATGTGAAGGTATCTATGCATGACCACCCTACTTTCCTTAATAATTCTCTAGGATTGGAAAAGAAGCTTAAGTTCTTTGGGGATTCTTTCTTCAAAATATTTTTTGCTTGGTGGTATGACCATCAACTTCTTTCAGGGAAACTATCTTATTCTTTTCATCTTTAGGTATTAGTGATTTTAAAAAGGATTTGGTTTTCCTATCCCCTAACATTAATCCATCTATTTTGGTTTGAAACTGGGCTTTATGAACCTTCTACATTTTATCCACTTGTAAATCATGTTTGAGATTGGATCCTGGCACTGAATTTTGTTGTCATAGGGTTTGAGTTGAAGCCTCTGAGGAAGCAATTCTAGCTGATCTTTAATAGATTTGTGATTCTTTCACTGATGGTGGTGACCTGTCTCACATAGTTATGCAGGAAGGTTGATAACATTTCCCTATCAGGTAATACATCCTTTAACCTCCCCTTTCTCTTGGAAATAAATTCTAGATTATTTTGATAAACTCAACACAAGCGGGATGTGAGTGTGAGACGTAAGTAGTAACCACAATTATGAATGCACATTTTTTCAGTACCCCATGAGATGGAAAAGACAAGAGGTTAATGTTTGGATTGACGATTTTTCCCATTAGTACTTGAACAATATGGATACCTACATGATCTAAGAAAAAATATTTTTCTCGAATAGTAGGGTCTTGTCAAGTTTGTACAACACTCTAGTTGAATTTTTTGCAAGTTTACATGTGAACCATAACTCAGAGGAGACAGGGATTCTAAATTTATTAGGTTTACAGAGGCCCAGTCTAACATTGGGGGCTTTTCAGACAACACATTCCCACTAGGGGATTTGAATGACTAGTAGCTCCTTGTTTTCATGGGTCTCAATCATGTTAAAGTCACTAAATTACTAGCTAGTGGGCATATGGAAACTCATCATCCGTTCAGTGTCCAAAGGCTGTGAATTCTGCAACATCATTTGAAATATAAATGTTAGCTGGACAAAGAATCTAGCTTTCAAGATTCACCAACATCTAGCTTTCCATATTCGTCAACATCTAGCAATCCAGATTCAGCAACATCCAAAGTTTTCCCAAACCAGAAGTTGAGGGTTTCGTTTGGGGAATTAATTCCTTTGACCAACCTGAAAATGACCTAATTGAATGTCGCCCCTGCTGCAGACCTGTAACAACCACTGCAATACCTTCCTTCCTTGTATATGATTTTCAATAACTTCTACCATTTGTTATCTCTATCCCCCAATTCTGATGGTAGCCCCACAGTTGCACAGACAAATCTGTAATCCAATGTATGTTTTGATCATAAACACAAATTCCCATTGATCTCAATCTCTTTGGTTTTTTGGGTGGTTCTGTTTATATATCATAAGTAGGAGCAGGAGATCAAAATGAAGATAGTGGGCAGCAACAAATGCATACGAATCATCTACTTGTGGGTGTTTTTCCTCTCCCATTTTCATTCTTCAGCATGTGTGGCGGTTAGCCAAGAGTAACATTAACCTTTGGGGTGATCTCTTTGGCCTCATAAGGACAAATCGA
This sequence comes from Pinus albicaulis, assembly GCA_034641835.2. Taxonomy (NCBI): domain Eukaryota; kingdom Viridiplantae; phylum Streptophyta; class Pinopsida; order Pinales; family Pinaceae; genus Pinus; species Pinus albicaulis. The sequence continues at coordinate 194,644 of MU968311.1, forward strand.
ATTGAAATAGTCATGGAACCTAGGCATAGATTTTAACAGCCATGCTGAAATGTATTATCTTTTCCAAGCATTGCCCTGGCTTGATTTTAATAGGTGACTTTAATAACTCCTTTCGTTATCTTGCTATGGAAAATTTTGCTTTGGACTCATGCTTTTCCATCTTTACAAAATAGCTTTGAGTTCACTTGCTTGGATTCATCACATTCAAGTCAAACATGTTTTAAGAGACCTGAACAGGGCAACAGACAAGTTGGAAAATCTATCCTTATCACTCCCTTCTGGAACTAAGGGTAAACAGAACCCTACAGGAAGCAATGCTACCATAAAAATATGAAAATGAATTTCAATTCAAAATTTTTTAGTATAAGACTATTTTCATGCCATGAACGCTGCATTACAAAGGCATAAAGGATGCATGTGGATGTCGTTATAATAAACATTCTCTCTACACAACGATTGCAAATTTAAAATACAAGTATTAACATGCAACATATTTAGTCTCAAGTGCAGTAGCTACAGGCAGTGCGACAGGGAGGCACTCAAGGTAGTGAGCACAAAATCTCTTTTGTATTCTCGGCCTAATCTACCCCAGCTGAACTTCCTGATCTTATTCGGGTAGTTGTTGATGAAAATTTGATCATTATAGATGACTGGTGTTGGGTGTGGAGCCTGATTATCTTGTTTACTTTGTATCACAGCATTGGACCCCTATACCTTCAAAGGGGCGGCAACGCCACCCGTAATTAATCGCTACCATGGGGGGTCCAGGGGGGGCGGCAGCGCTTTTAGAAGCCCCCCCATGGTAGGGGTTTTCAGGGGCAGCGCCCCCGAAGCTAAAAACAGATGTAAAATTGCCTTGTAAAAGTATAGTAATTTCTAGAAATTATGTTTAGATTAGGGTTTTTTTCCCTAGAAGGCAACCCCCTTGTATATATGAGGGTATTGTATTGTGGCTGTGTATTATGTGTGTATTCTCGGAGCGAGAAACAGAGAGGGAGACTGTGAGAGAGAACAGAGGATATTACAGCGGATCTGCTATAGGTTTTGTCTCTTCATTTTTGCTAGATAATAGAAAGGAAGGACTGGTTGTTCGGGGTGGACGTAGCCCAAATGGGTGAACCACGTATATATGTGTCTCTCTAGTTTTATGTGTTTTGTGTGCTTTTATTTTCCGCATATATTTTATGTGTTGCATTGCTCTGTAATAGTTAATTTTCTAACAACTGGTATCAGAGCCGAAGGTATATTTGGCTGATAAACTCACAGGAAAGAAGGGTTCCTAGTTCGAGTGGGAGAAATGGTGGACGATAGTAAGTTTAGGGTCGAGAAATTTAATGGCCAAAACTTCCCGCTGTGGAAGATGCAGATGGAAGATTATCTGTATCAGAAAGATCTGTACCTACCATTGAGCAGAAAAACAAAGAAGCCGGCGGCCATGACAGACGCGGAATGGAACATTCTCTATAGAAAGGCACTCAGAACAATACGGTTGTGTCTTGCGGCATCAGTCGCCTTCAATATTTCAAAGGAAACAACAACAGAGGGTTTGATGCAGATGTTGGCGAAACTATATGAAAAACCCTCGGCCTCAAACAAGGTATTTCTTATGAAACGACTATTTAATATGAAGATGTCAGAAGGTGGATATGTTGCAGACCATTTAAATGAATTTAATACAGTTACTAGTCAGTTAAGTTCTGTAGGGGTAAACTTTGATGATGAAGTTAGAGCTTTGTTATTCTTGTGCTCATTTCCAGAGAGTTGGAATGGTTTAGTAATGGCCATTAGTAACTCTGTCTCTGGATCTAGTACTTTAAAGTTTGATGATGTTGTTGGTGCTATCCTTAGCGAGGAAATGCAAAAGAAAAGCTTCGGTGAGACATCGGGTAATGCTTTGAGTGCAGAGTCTAGGGGAAGAAGAATGGAAAGAGAAAAGAGCTCGGGATATCGCAGTAAATCAAGGAAAGGAATATCCAAGTCCAGATCAGGGATAGTGTGCTGGAATTGCGGAAAGAAATGACACCTAAAGAAAGACTGTAGATCTCGGAAGGGAAAAGAAGGAGACACATAGCAAGAAAACAATCATGAAGCAAATGTGACAGGTGATGTGTTACAATATGCTTTGATTCTTTCTTTAAAAAATGTTACTAATTCTTGGGTTATAGATTCAGGGGCTTCATTCCATGCCACACCTGATAAGAAATATTTTCATGACTATGTTCAAGGAGATTTTGGACAAGTTCATTTGGGTGATGATAAACCCTGTAAAATTGTTGGAATGGGTAAAGTTCTTGTAAAAAAATAGAATGGAAACCAATGTCTACTAAAGGAGGTAAGGCATGTTCCAGATCTGAAGAAAAAATTTATTTCAACAGGGCAGTTAGGCAGTGAAGGTTGTGTGACAACTTTCACAGATAAAACTTGGAAGGTCACCAAAGGAGCGCTGGTAATAGAAAAAGGTGAAAAGGTTGGTACATTGTATTTATGCAATGGTATTTCTAACTTTGTTAATGATTTAACTTCCAAAGGAGCAGATGCAGCATTATGGTATCATAGGCTCGGACACATGAGTGAGAAGGGGTTGAAAATTCTTCACTCAAGAAATTTGTTTCCAGGTTTGAAGAATGTTGATTTGGATTTCTGTGAGAATTGCATTTATGGAAAAAAAGAGAGAGTTAGATTTCTCAGAGTTGGGAAAGAAAAGAAGAGTGAAAAATTGGAGCTTGTGCATACAGATGTATGGGGACCTGCTCAGGTATCATCTCTCGGTGGCTCTCGTTATTATGTTACTTTTATTGATGATGCAACTAGAAAAACATGGATTTATTGTATTCAGAATAAATCTGATGTATTTTATACTTTCAAGAAATGGAAAGCTTTGGTTGAGATTAAGACAGGAAAGAAGTTGAAGTGTCTCAGATCAGACAATGGAGGTGAATATAGCAGCAAAGAGTTTGATAGGTACTATTCAGAGCATGGAATTCGCAGAGAGAAAACAGTTCCAAGAACACCACTTGTGGAGGAAAACAAAGGTACAAAGCTAGACTTGTGGTGAAGGGGTTTGCACAGAAGAAAGTTATTGATTTTGATGAAATATTTTCTCCTGTTGTTAAAATGAATTCAATCAGAACTATTTTAAGTCTTGTAGCAGCGGAAGATTTACATCTTGAATAGTTAGATGTAAAGACATCATTTCTCCATGGAGATTTGGAGGAAGAGATATACATGTAGCAACCAGAAGGATATGAGGTAAAAGGGAAAGAAAAATTGGTGTGCAGGTTAAAGAAGAGCTTGTATGGTTTAAAACAGGCTCCAAGGCGGTGGTATCTAAAATTTGACAAGTTTATGTCTGAACAAGGTTATACTAGATGTCACTCTGATCATTGTGTTTATCTAAAAGGAAAAATGATGGCAGCTATATTATATTGTTATTGTATGTAGATGACATGCTTGTTGCGGGGTCTAACATGCGAGAAATAAATGTGCTCAGAAAATTGGAAAATTCATTTGCAATGAAGGATTTGGGATCTGCCAAACAAATCCTTGGTATGAAAATTAACTAGAGATAGGGAAAATCACAAATTAAAATTGTCTAAAAATGAGTACATACAAAACGTGTTGAAAATATTTAATATGTAGAATACAAAAATCGTTAGTATAACTTTGGCTAACCATTTCAAACCTAGTAAGGAGATGTGCCCCAAGACCCAAGAAGAAATGGATTATGTCTAAAGTTCCATATGCATCAACAGTTGGAAGCTTAATGTATGCAATCGTGCACTGAGCGTCCTTCTTTCACAGTGAATGTTGTAAAAAACGGTACATATCTACACCATCTGAGGAAAAAAGAATGTTGGATGGCGAGTAAAATGGATTCTCGAGAGATTTGAGAGGTACCACAAATCAAGCATTGTATGCTTTGGTGTTCAAACGTTGCTCTACGAGGATATGTTGATGCGAGATATGGCTTGGTGGTAGAGATAACGGAAGGAGCACTAAAGGAATGTGTATTTCTTGTGGTGGAGACAGCCCACATCAGTTGGGTTTCAAAAATCCAGTGTTTGTTTCACTTTCAACAACGGCAGTATGTTTTTACCCTTTCTGAGAGGAATCGAGGAAAACACTGATAAAGAAATGATTTGGTTACAAAGGTTTATGGGTGAATTGGGTAAGAAGCATGATATGGGCACGTTATACGATGATAGCCAAGATTTCCATTCATCTTACAAGAACTCAACATTTCATTCAGATATGCCATGCCATCTCAAGTACCATTTCATACGGTTCGTATTGGAAGATGGAGAGTTGAAGCTGGAAAAGATACACACTAGACAGAATCCTGCAGATATGCTAACAAAAGTTGTAACCAGGGAGAAACTGAGAATGTGCTCAGTTTCAATTAGTCTTCAAGGATGACGATGAAGATGAGGAATAGCTAGGTCCAAAGAGGAGTCATTTTCCAAGAAATGAAGCAGCAATGGAGTTGCTACAATCAGTCTCCAAGTGGGAGATTGTTGGGTGTGGAGCCTAATTATCTTGTTTACTTTGTATCATAGCATTGGACCCCTATACCTTCAAAGGGGCGGCAACGCCGCCCGTAATTAATCGTTGCCATGGGGGGTCCAGGGGGGGTGGCAGCGCTTTTCGGAGCCCCCCCTAGCGAGGGTTTTCAGGGGCAGCGCCCCCGAAGCTAAAAACAGATGTAAAATTGCCTTGTAAAAGTATAGTAATTTCTAGTCAATCTGGGCCGTTCATTAGGCAAATGATTTGACAGTATAAGTTATGTTTAGATTAGGGTTTTTTGCCCTAGAAGGCAACCCCCTTGTATATATGAGGGTATTGTATTGCGGCTGTGTATTATGTGTGTATTCTCGGAGTGAGAAACAGAGAGGGAGACTGTGAGAGAGAACACAGGATATTACAGTGGATCTGTTGTAGGTTTTGTCTCTTCATTTTTGGCCTGGATAATAGAAAGGAAGCACCGGCTATTTGGGGTGGACATAGCCCAAGCTGGGTGAACCACGTATGCTGTGTCTGTGCATGGTTTTATGTGTGTCTGTGCTTGTATTTTCCGCATATTTTATGTGTTGCATTGCTCCATAATATATAATATTCTAACACTTCATCTCGTTTCTGATTTGCCAAGATCGCACACTTTAACGGAGAGAAAAGAGCATACATAGAGAAGAGGGTATAGATCAAAAAATAAATAAAACCTAAAAACCGAAATAAAACGAGAGGGAACAGAAATAAGAAATAAGTAGAACTTTTAACAAATAAAACTACAAAACAGATACTTTATACCTCTAGATCGAAACCGACATAACTTGGGCAACTAGAAAACCTTTTTTCATGAAACGAAAGGAATTCCTCACTAGAAGAGATGCTCAAAGATAACGAAGTATTTCTATGAGCACCGAAAATGTTCAAAAATATTAGATCTAAAAAACAATAGTTGCATGTGATCAAAACGGCAAACGGATTTTGATCAACAACGGATGCGACCCTCAAAATAGCTCGATACCATGTAGGAATTTAGAGGGTAAGTTCCTTAGATCAAGAATCAAAGGTCACCGCTAAAAAAAATTTCACAAATTAGTACACTAATATTATCACGTGTTTAAAACCCTCGAAGAAGCAGTCCCACGGCTCTGAGCCAAGCGCGGCCACTTCAGGGCGATTTATTAATATAAAAAAAAAGTTACATATGTTTCTCTCATAAGCAGTTATTGAAAAAAATGACCCTCCTTGATCTTTAAATAGATATCATGGAAAAATCAGGTGCTAATCCATGGATCAAGTGTTGTTATTACCAACAAGAGAGATAACCGTCGGATCACTACAAATCGTGATCGTCATATTATAAGTTACAAATGTACATAGTAAAGAAAGACACTTTACCTAACACTACAGCGAGACTAAGTTATTATTAACTATCTTCCTATGTAGCCGGAATATCCTAATAGCTTGGTTTCCAAAAATGATAATTTTTGGCCTACAAATATAAAATCTACCAAGACTAGTTAGGAGTGTAAGATTGTTTCTAATTTGAAAAGACATGCGAAACATGATTTTTAGGGTTTTTTTTACGACATTTTTCTATGCCATATTGCCCAAATTTTCTTAGAAAAGTGTCAGATTGATTATTCTTGTCCTTATGGATCCAATGGTGGTATTTTTTTTCATTTGGATGCCTCTATAGGAAAGCTGCGAGTGCCTAGGGTGTTGCACACTTGACAGTCTAGCTTGTGCTAAAAGCTGTCGAAATTTACGAAAAAACCAAAATTTAAAAATTTTGCTCAAAAAAATCAACAAAATTGTTTTTTATAAAAGCTGATTATGTATGATAAGAAATGAGAGAGGCCTTATCAATGATGTGAATTTTGTCTTCGTCCTTTTTCTTGGATGGGCTTTGCTTATGTTTTTTCCTCCAATTGCTTGAATTTAATGCTACGGATCTTGTTTGTTGTGATTTACTCGTTAGACCTATTTTTGAACATATTTTTGTCTTTGTTTTCCTTGTGGAGGATTTTATTAAGGTGGAGGTTGACCCTATAAAGCCATATCTCACTACCATTTTTAACCTCCTTGGCAATCCTCTCCTCAAAAAGTGAGTTTTTTCATTCTCAATATTCTACTTTTGTAGTGCTCTCTTAAGACCTCTTGTCCTAGGTCTTGTTACACTGGTTGAATGTCATCATGATCAAGATCAAAAAGTGACACTCATGGCCTTACACTCTTTTTTTTTGAGTTCTCTAGCTCCATAAGTACTTGCTGATATTTCATTTGCTTATTCAAGTTATTAGAGATCTCTATCCAAGTATTATGGAAAAATTGTTATATTTTTGGTTAGCCTTCTGAGCTACCTAATTTTTTTTCAGCTATTTCTAATTTCGGGAGATTGCACAAAGACGTGGGAAATATAGTATTGTTAGAAAATGAAATATTATAGAGAAATGGAACACATAAATTATGCGGAAAACACAAACACGGAAAACACATATAACTAGAGAGACACGGATATACGTGGTTCACCCGCGTTTGGGCTACGTTCACCCCCGAACAACCAATACTTCCTTTCTATTATCCAACAAAATGAAGAGACACAACCCTTGTAGTAGATCTATTGTAATACCCCTCCATTCTCTCTCACGGTCTCCCCTATATGTTTCTCGCTCCGAGACTACACATACTATACATAGCAGCAATACAATACCCTCATACAAGCAAAGGGTTTGCCTTCTAAGGGAAAAAAATCTTAAATTAAACATAACTTCTACCGTCATATCATCCACTTAATGAACGACCCATATTGACTAGAAATTACTATACTTTTACAAGGAAATTTTACATCTGTTTTTTAGTGAGGGCGCTACCCCTAAAACCCCTCGCCGGGGGGGCTCCATAAAGTCATAGCCGCCCCCCCCACTAGAGCCCTAGGAAAGCGTTTAATTTTTGGCGGCATTGCTGCCCCATTAAGAGTATAGGGAATTTGCTTGTAATCACAAAATAAACAAGATAATCAAGCTCCACACCCAACAATCTCCCACTTGGAGACCGATTGTAGCAACTCCACTCTTGCTTCATTTGTTGGACAATGACTCCTCTTTGGACCTAGTTTGTTTCTCATCTTCATCATCATCTTTGAAGACCAATTGAAATTGAACATGTTCTCGGTTTCTCCTAGTTACAACTTTTTATTAGCATATCTTTGCATGATTATGGCTAGTGTGTATCTTGTCTAGCTTAGCTTGTCCATATTCCAATACTTACTGTATGAAATGGTACTTGACCTATATGTGTTTAGTCTCGGAATGAAATGTTGAGTTCTTTGCTGGATGGATGGCACTTTGGCTATCACTCGTATAACGTGCCCATATCTGTGCTTCTTACCCAATTCATCCATAAACCTTTCGTATCCAAATCATTTCTTCACTAGGCTACAGTATGCAACATATTCTGCTTGTTGTTAGAAAGTGCAACAACACTGGATTTTGTGACACCAAACTAACAGGTTGTTCCACCTAAAGTAAATACATATCTTGTAGTGCTCCTCCTGTTATCTCTATCACATGCCATACTCTGCATCAACATATCCCTGCAGATCAATGTTTTAACCACCAATTCATAATGCTTGATTTGTGGTACCTCTCAAATATCTACGAGAATCCATTTCAACTGCCATCCAATGTTCTTTTCCCTCGGATTGTTCATGTACCTGCGCTTACAACTCCCACTTCATGTGCAATATCGGCCTTGATGTGAACCATTGTAGGGGTACATTAAGCTTCCAACTTCTTGATGCATATGGAACTTTGAACATATAGTCCATTTATCGCTTGGGTCTTGGGGCACATCTCATACTAATTTTTGAAAGTAACTAGTCAAAGGTAATACTAAGCGGTTTTGCATTACGCATATGTCAAATCTTTTCAACACCTTTTTGTATGTACTCATTACGAGACAATGTTAATTTGCGATTTTTTCCTTTGTCTCTAGTTATCTACATACCAAGGATTTGTTTTCTGACTCCCAAATCCTTCATTGAAAAATGATTTGCCAATTTCTTTTGAGTAGATTTATTTAGTGCATGTTAGACCTACGTAACAAGCATGTCATCCTGCATATAATAAAAATATAATATAGTTGCCATCATTTTTCTTTTAGGATAAACACAATGATTAGAGTGACATCTAGTATAACCTTGTCAGACATAAACTTGTCAAATTTTAGATACCACTAGCTTGGAGCCTATTTTTAAGTCATACAAGCTCTTCTTTAACTCGCACACTAATCATTTTCTTTCCTTTGACCTCATATCCTTAGATTTCTTTGCCTATATCTCTTCCTCCAAATTTCCATGGAGAAATGATGTCTTTACATATCAACCATTCAAGATGTAAATATTTTGTTGCTACAAAGAATTAAAATAGTTCGATCGAAGTCATATTAACAACAAGAGAAATATTTCATCAAAATCAATACCTTTCTTTTGAGTAAAGCCCCTTCACCACAAGTCTAGCTTTGTACCTCTATTTTCCTCCATAATCTTCCTTCATCCTCTAAACACATTTATTGTGCAGATAGTAGTTTTACCCGCCAGGGCAACCGAAACTAAATTGTAAAGATCCGGTTATGCACTAAGGAGTCCACCTCTTCTTCCATGGCTGGCTCAGCTTCTTCCTACTTTCAACCTACATTTCTTCCTCATAACATTAGGTTCGCAGAATCAGTCAACAATAAATAATATAATGAAGAGAATATCGTTCGAGGTCTACTTATCCTGGTGTTATACCATTTTTTGGTCATCTAACCTATTATTATTAGATGAACCCAGGTACACCATGTAAGACCAATTTTTACCCCTAAGTAAAATTTCTTTCACCATATAAAATAACTCATTTTTTTATATTTCTGGTCTATATTTAACCCAAAATAAGGAAATTAAATTAAATAAATCACTATTTATTTAATTATTCCCCTAAGAATAAGTTATTTAAATCATTATTTAAATAATATTCTTAGTTAAATTTGACTAAATCATCCATAAATAATTAAATAAATCCATTATTTATTTAATTATATTCCCATCACTTCCCTAAAATGATAAATAAACCATTTATTTATTTATTATTTATAAATAAAAGGGAATTGATCTAAGTCAAGAACCCTTTTCCCTCCAACAAATATAATAAAATATTCCTAAAAAGGGTGCTTCTAGAATTAGATTAATAATATTTTATTCATGCACCGAGTTCTAGACCGACTTTCCCAATATTTTGTTATAAATAGGGGGAGGGGTTTTCCCCATTCATTGGTCACCTTCATTGCATTAGATCACTCTAGATCTACTCTTGGTCACCATTTTTCCATTTTGTTTTATGAACTCCCATTGAGTTCCATGTTTGCATTTCTACACCAATAAGAGAGAAATTCTAGATTTGAAACTCATGAGGACTTTCAAGAACCCATCCCATTGAGGAGAACCGAGAAAACACCTTTCTGTATTTTTCTCTCAGTTTGCCCCATTCTTTAATATAATACAAATCATTCTTTTAAACATTTTGTTCTTGTGCCTTTCTATTGGATGCATGGAGCCATACTATATTTTATCAGCTAATTTCTTTTTTGTGCTTCAACCGAATTTATGCACGCGAGACTTAAATATATTTTGCAGCCATAGTCGATGTTAGGGCTATTTGTTATGTGTAGCTAAAGGGATCTTTTACGATGAAAGATTCATACTAACAATTGGTGACTCCACACGAGTTTTCTTTTTGCGACCGATGTCGTTTTATCTATTCCTACATATCGCATATTTCAGACTGAGTTTTCTCTTCCATTTTTTTGTTTTTCCCTATTTTTATGGTGATTTTCACCCCTAAAACCCTTCAGATCAAATTTTTAACTTTCGTGTGTTTCGGCCCTATTGTGGTGGACAGACATCGATTATGGAGACGACAAATTCTTCAAATGCGCAGAGAGGAAAGCTAGACTACGTAAGTTGCATTTATCGGCCCAAAAAAGTGCGACACGAGCCTTAGGATGACTTTTACGCACTAAACCCTGTGACCTGGGTGCATGTGAGTCGAACTCACGACTCTGCACCTTTTATCGCAAATTTTTTTCAGCACTTTTTTTCAGAGGTTTGTGCTGGGAAACTCCGTCGGGAGTTTTTCAGGTCTCTATCTCTACCCGGTTCGGACTTTCGTTTCTGATCTCCTTTACTCAACTAAGAGGGAATCTTGCACCCTTGGGCTCCCAGTACCCTCCACTTTTTTGTCGGACGAGGTCTTTTCTTGCTTTAGAATTCCGAATTTCTAGAGTTTCGACCCTCTTTTCTCCGATCTAGATACCTCCTTTTCGGATCCCTTTCAGATCAGCTCTTCTCCCTCTCAAAACCACCTCACATCATTTTGTTTGGGTTCATTTCTAAGGCCACCACCTTGTCTCTTCTATCCTTGGTGATCTCCTCCTTTTTCACTTGAAACAACCTTGCCTCTGCCTCTTTCGTCGTTCTCTACACCACTTTTTCAAATGATTTACCCTTTAGATCCAGGTCCCTCGGGACCTTAGATCTATTGAATATTTTTTAGCGTGCTTTGCTAGTTTTTTCCCTTTGTAGACTAGTTTTGAGAGACCCACCTTTTGGGTTAGATTTCTACATCGTTAGTTGTTAATTTTATGTTCTTTCAGTCTTATTTACAACATGATTTCTTTTTCCATTATGCAACACACTTTTTCTTTCACTCTCAAAACGTGCGGGTTTAAACAATTAAAATTAACGCATGCAGCATCTGACCCTAAGTGAAGAAGCACACAGTTAACACTGCTGGCAAAGACTTTAAAATCAATTGTCACTACACCTTTCTACCCTTGACCTCACTTGATTTTTGTCCCTCCCTCGCCCTTATCGGGTTTTCTTCTTCCCGTCATCATTGCACCCCCAAGGGGCCTCTCCGCAGACTTCTTGACCTTCATCCCTCGGTTTCCGCTTTGTCTCAATTCCTCCTTCCCGTCGTCATCGAGCAAGTCTTTTCCCCGAGTCCGCACTCGACTTTTCCTCGATTTTTCGGGTTCTCCCCCTCCTGGTTCTCCCCCCTGTCACTTTCACCATGTCTACTTCGGGGCCTACCACCGGCGCGCAACCCTAGTACCCTACTGGCGGGTCTATTTCCAGTGGAACCACCTTGGGACCTACCCTCGTACGCCCCATGCACTCCCTTATATGGCCGTTCTTAGTCCCCCAGAGCTTCAATCGGTTGATTAATGATCCTATCTACCGCGATGTTAGTTGGCACTGCTATGCCAGCCAAGCTCCCCTCTAACATTCCAAAGTTCGAAGGCCTTGCTAGTGAGGATCCCTCCAACCATATCGATCCTTCCATATGTGGTGTTCCTCCAATTCCATTCACGACGACTCTATTGGTCTTCGATTGTTCCAATGCACAGCTTACAAGCAAAGCTTCTCAAATGGTATGTTGAACGTGCCACCTTCTCCCATACCACTTTTGCGACCATTTCCCAAGCCTTTTTATCTTATTTCGGCTCCCTCTCCCGATACGACACGACATAGAGATTTTAACCTCCTTGAGTCAATCCTCCTCCACCCGCCTTTCCGCTCATGTCCGAGGAATGGAGGCACGGGGAAGAAGCTTATGTCGAGCTCCCCCTTTGAAGATCGGGTTTACATGGATTGGTTCCTTCGCTCTCTCTTACCTCCCATTGGAAAATATAGCGCATCCCATTTTCCCCAAACCAAAAGAAGCCGCCCTCAAAATCGCCTTGAAGTATGACCTTATTTCGCCCAATCGGTTATGTTTATACAGTCCTTCACGACCTTCCCAAACCCGATGGCCCTAATGCCTCAGGGGGGAATCTCATTCCTCGTAAGGTATCGACTGTGAACCCTCTCACATAACTACGCCCAACCCTCTCTCAGGGAAGCAGTTTGGTTTTTCCTCTAGGGCACGACCCCCTCGGGTGTTTTTCCCTCAAGGGACAGACCAGTGCTATTCGGGCATGGCCTGCCTCCTTTTTTCCCACCCCTTCTTACCTTCTGCTTGCACACCTACTCCTTATCCATATCTGCAACTTTGGTGTCCCAACTCCTCCAGACATTTGGACCTCCCACTCCCTCACCTTATCCACCCCCACATCGCACTTTTACTACCCCCTTCGAGGGCAAGTATTTTCATAGAAAAGGGGCACCTAATTTTCCTCCTTCTCAAAGAAGGAGAAGATGCAATCAATACGCTGGTAATCGTGGACACAATCCTTCCAATATCTGACTCTTCATGCACCAACTGTGCAGGGGCTCTCAGCCCAAGACGGAGAGGCCACTTCAGCACCAGCAGCCTTGTATTGGTATTCTGGTGTTTATGGTCACTACAGGTCACAATTGTCCCTTATGACCACGATTGTCCCTTTTTTTCCCTCATAATGACGAGATTGTCACCATTGACTCGGTTGACTTACCCATGAACCAAAATCTCAGACCTCCCCTGAGTCCACCATCTCTACTGTCACCAACAATCAAACTGTTGATTCTTTGACCAGCGTTTCCCTCGACGTCTACAAAGACTCCTCCTTGCTTGGCACCTTTTTCGACTCCCCTCCCGTCTCTGATCCTAACTTGGCGAACGTTTTCATGATGCAATCATATTGGGCTAACCTTACAGAGCCCACTTTGGCTAGTCAGCAACCTCAACCTCAACCAGCTCCTAGCCCTTCGCCCCCGTTAGCCACCCTTCTTCCTTCTGAATCTTCTTCTACAACCACTCCTCATGGGTCGATTCCACCTGAAATCAACCCCCTTGGCACCATTCCTCCTGGCCATTTCCATGCTAGTCAGATCCCTTTTCTCGCTCCCCCTCCTGGAGCTTATTCGGTCCCTACCTTGGCCACCCTATCCCTCCCCAACTTGACCTTGGGTATACCCGTCTAGTATCTTGACCCCCCAGCCACCACTCTGCCCGGTCAACCTAAACCATATATTACTTTGACCCCGGTTCAACCAATCCCTACGACTTCTCTTGTTACGCTGGTACCTCAGTCACCTCAACCAACACTGCCTCCTGTTACAACCGCTTCGAGTAAAACTGGCAAAGCTCGCAGGGAGGCATCAAAGGACAAACCTACCCCACCCAACCCTACCCCTCCTCGGCCTCCCAAGCATCCCATCCAGTGTGCTATGTGTGATGTTGTTGGTCACACCACTCATACCTGCCCTGAATTACCACCTCTCAAGACCATGGTTAATGAAACGTCTCCAGAATCAGACATCCCAGAAGTCCATGTCACCATACCGGATTCTACCCCTAAACTTAAGAATTTGCGTACCAATCACCCTTGTTCTTTGTGCAATTTCCATGGCCACGATACCCACCTTTGCCCCCGCCTTGACGAGTATCGTGCCTCTTTAGCCACATACCGCCAATTCGAAGCCGCCCTCGCCTGTAATCCTTCTTCCCTCACACAGGACCACCTGTCTACCACGATTACCATTCCTCCTCTTGATACCGAAATGACCGAGACTTCAGCTACCATTTCCTACCATTCCTCATCACCGCAATTCTCGAATACCAACCCCTTAGTACCTTCCCCCAATGCTTCGCCTGATCATTCAACTGCTCACTCTGTCACCTCACATAACATCGTACCTGTGAGCCCTTCCCATCACAATCAAGAGTCTCATCCCTCTACCTCCTCAGGTCAACCTCTTCCATCCTCTCTTCCCATTTTCCAGTCTGATGAAGACATCATGGAAGCCATGACCAACCCTGATTTTCCATGGGACGATATGCACCATCGTGCATATTTCCTCCCACATCAATCCCATGACCAATATGCCCTCGAATCCAAAGACTTCATTCCTGATAAAGTCGATTGGTTCAAAAACCCCATCCCTGCACCTGATGCTTTCGAAGAAGTCAATATGGATAATATCTCTCCCACCATCAAAATCAACATTTCTGTCAAGCCAGGTATTGAAGAACATATCACCATGGGTGCCCAATGCACTCCGGAAGAAATTGAAGCCTACACGAAACTCTTCAAAGAATTTCGTGATGTTTTCGCCTGGTCATACTCAGAAATGCCCGGACTCGATCCTGCCATTGTCGAACATCACATCGACACATGGCCTGATGCCATTCCAGTTCGTCAAAAGTTGAGACCCATCCATCCTTCTAGACGTGAAGCCATCAAAGCTGAAATCGACAAGCTCCGGCAGGCTGGTTTCATTTACCCCATTGAATATACCACTTAGGTGTCTAACCCAGTTCCCATCCTCAAAAAACAAGGCACCATTCGTGTTTGCACCGACTTTCGCGATCTGAACAAAGCTTGTCCCATAGACAACTTCCCCACACCATTTATTGACCAAATCATCGATGAGTGTGTGGGGAATGAGATTCTCTCCTTTATGGATGGCTTCTCCAGATACAACCAAATTTTTATCCATCGTGTTGATCAACTTAAAACTGCGTTCATTAGTTCGTGGGGCACTTTCGCATGCCGAGTCATGCCATTTGGCCTTAAAAACGCCGGTGCCACCTTTCAACGAGCCATGTCTTATTGCTTCCATGACTTAGCCCATATTATCCTTGCCTATTTAGATGACCTTACTGCATGTTCTAAACATCGGGCGCAACACCTTCATGACCTGCGTACCATTTTTCTCCGATGCCGCAAGTATAACATTCGCCTTAACCCTTTGAAATGTGTCTTATGTGTTCCTGTTGGTCATCTCCTCAGCTTCATCGTGTCTAAAGACGGCATAACTCTTGACCCTTTGAAGGTTCAAGCCATTCTTGAACTTCCTTTGCCTTGTACCTTACGCCAGCTACAAAGTCTCCAAGGTATAGCTAATTTTCTTCGCCAATTCGTTCCTGACTATGCCACTACCACACACGGATTCCTTAGACTTCTTCACTCTCACACCCCTTTTTTCTGGGATACATATGCTCAAGAGTCTTTTGATGCCCTCAAGCATGCTCTCACATCCACTCCCTTGATCCGTCCCCCTGACTTTGACCGAGATTTCATCCTATACATCTCCGCTTCCACATATTCGGTTGCTGGTGGCCTTATCCAGGAGGATGATAACGGTGTCAAACATGTGATCTATTATGTCAGTAAGAACCTTGTCGGTCCACCTGTGTCCTACTCGCATGAAGAAAAATTAGCACTAGCTGTTGTGTTCTCGGTCCAAAAATTGCGTCATTATATCGTCATGCGTTCCACCAAGGTTGTGATTGATTCCAACCCCATGGCTTTCCTATTGAGTCACTGCATCCTCAATGGGAAGTACGCCCGTTGGGTCGTTATTCTCCAAGAATTCGACCTTGAATTTTTCACCCCAAAAAGTAAGAAAGGTTTAGTCCTAGCTGAACTCATTTCTGATTTACCTACCCGGACGCAAAATACTCCAATTAATGACGCTCTTCCCGATGAACATTTGTTTGCCATCACCACCGACGATCCTTGGTACGGTGACATCCTTACTTACTTGCGAACCCAAAAATTTGCCCTTCACCTTGATCGTGATGCTCGACGACGTATCCGACACCAAGCCTCTCGCTACCTTCTAATCGGCAATGACCGTTATCGTCGCGGCGTCGATACTATCCTTCGTCGTTGCCTTACCCACGCTGAAGCTGAGCAAGTCCTGAATTCATGTCATAGTGGCGCTTGTGGTGGCCACCTCTCCGGCCTCGCCACCGCCCAAAAAATCATGCGTGCTGGGTATTTTTGGCCTTCCCTCTTCAGTGATTGCATTGAAGCAGTCAAACACTGTTCCAATTGCCAACATTTCGCCCCCAAGGCGCGAGCTGCTCCCTCTCCTCTCCATCCTGTCATCACAGCTGGTCCTTTTTGGAAATGGGCCATCGAATTTATGGAATTTCGACCTCCCTCTGCTGGTAACCACAAATATATCATCGTGGCGGTTGACTACTTCACTAAATGGGCCAAAGCTATGCCTACGTTCAACAATACGGCAGCCACTACAGCCCTCTTTTTCTTTAACCATGTCATTGCTCGATTTGGAGTTCCAAAACAGTTAGTCTCGGACCATGGCCGACATTTCAAAGATCAGATTTGGCATGAGCTCTCCTCCTTATTGGGTTTTGAACACCAATATTCATCTTCCTATTACCCCCAAGGTAATGGCCAAGTTGAAGTGGTCAACAAAATTCTTAAAACCATGCTTCAACGAATGGTGAATAAACACAAAACCAATTGGCATCTCATGCTCTTCCCTGCTTTGTGGGCTTATCGTACTTCTGTTAAAACCGCCACCGGTTTCACTCCTTTCCACCTTGTCTTTGGTGAGGAGGCAGTCTTACCAATCGAATGTGAAATCCCTTCCCTTCATTTGGCCGTCGAACTTATCCCTGATACCCAACCTCTAGAACAACGACTTATGATGCTTGAGCATGCTTCTGAAGATCGTCGTGTTGCATTACAAACTCTTGAAGCGGCCAAAAAGCTCACCAAAGCTCAGTATGACCGAAAAGTGCATCCCCGCACCTTTCATGAAGGTGACCTTGTTCTAGTATATGACCAGGCCCACGATACCCTCGGTCATGGGAATTTCGACTCATTATGGCTAGGTCCTTACATCATCAGTAAAGATCTTGGGAAGGGGGCATATCTTTTAGAGGACTTTGAAGGCCACCCCCTTCCTAATCCTCGCAATGCACTATCTCAAGAGGTATTACCCTTAGAATTTCCTGCTCGAAATGCATGTTTTAATTTCTTGTAGATAGCCAATATATGTTTGTTTTCATCAGTCACTACTTCACCAGGACACATGTTGTCCACGAAGTCTTCCTTTCCTCCTTTTTCAAATCGGATTTCCTCACTTACAACACTTTTCCTTGGGGCACCACTTAGCCTCCATATTTATTCTTGTCTGTGTCGATTTCCGTCATGAGATACCATTTCATACTCATGTTTTTCGGGTCCCCTTTGGACCTTTCATCATTTCAACATCATCATTAGTCTTCGTCTGGGTACCTTGGATCCAACATCTTTTCAGCATGTTCGTGATACGTATACTTGGTGGTCCAGTGATGCCGTAGTAGATATTGGTGATCCCCAGGCATGTGTGAGATGTCTCAACCCTCATGAGGGGGTGGCCCTGCAGGTAGGCCCCCAAATGCCCGGATGACTTCATTCCCGCCCTTGATGCAGCTCCTCTCATTTGATGATATTGGCTTCAACCGCTTGCCGCGCCATTTTCGATTCACATGTCTCTGTCAGATTTTGAGAGCCCTTCCCCGTGTGTAGGGGGAATTTGGGTATATTTGTCTCTCATGTACTACCATATTACTGTATAATTCTTGAAGATTATTCCAGGAATCACATGTATGTGGGATTCATCCTATGATTTATCTGGCTCATGGATTGGCCAACACATGCTTCATTATTGCGTTCCGTGGTTTTCCGGGCGCCTTATTCTTTATACTTTGTCTCACTCTTGGCATAGGTATGCCTAATGGATGGGTGATACACAAAGTACCACTTCATAAAATAGAGACTTGTTGCACCTGTAAGTCTCATCTCTTCAGGGTCTAGTCCTTTAGCACATCAGACAACCTTACATTTCTCTCTCTCACTTCCCTCTCGATATCTAGTGATTGATTTCTTACAATGTACTTCAGTCATACGATTTGCTCCTAACACTCGTACGTTGGGGGGCAATCTATTACACCATTTTTTGGTCATCTAACCTATTATTATTAGATGAACCCAAGTACACCATGTAAGACCAATTTTACCCTAAGTAAAATTGCTTTCACCATATAAAATAACTCATTTGTTTATATTTCCTGGTCATATTTAACCCAAAATAAGGAAATTAATTAAATAAATCCTTATTTATTTAATTATTCCCTAAGAATAAGTTATTTAAATCATTATTTGAATAATATTCTTAGTTAAATTTGACTAAATCATCCATAAATAATTAAATAAACCATTATTTATTTAGTTATATTCCCATCACTTCCCTAAAATGATAAATAAAACATTTATTTATTTATTATTTATAAATAAAGGAATTGACCCAAGTCAAGAACCCTTTTCCCTCCAAAAAATATAATAAAATATTCCTAAAGGGTGCTTCTAGAATTCGATTAATAATATTTTATTCATGCACCGAGTTCTAGACCGCCCCAATATTTTGTTACAAATAGGGGGGTGTTCTCCATTCATTGTTCACCTTCATTGCATTATATCACTCTGGATCTACTCTTGGTCACCATTTTTCCATTTTTTTTTTATGAACTCCCATTGAGTTCCTTGTTTGTTTTTCTACACCAATAAGAGAGAGAAATTCCAGATCTGAAACACTGAGGACTTCGAAGAACCCATCCCACTGAGGAGAACTGGAAAACACCTTTCTTGTTTTCCTCTCAGGTGCCCCATTATTTAATATAATACAAATCATTCTTTTAAACATTTTGTTCTTGCCTTGTCTATTGGATGCATGGAGCCATACTATATTTTATCTGCTTAATGTATTTTTGTGCTTAGATCTAAATTTATGTAGCAGACTTAAAGATATTTTTCAGCCATAATCGATGTTAGGGATATTTGTTATGCATAGCTAAAGGGATCTTTTACGACGAAAGATTCATACTAACACCTGGTAGATATTCTGACACCACTTTCAGGTGTTTGAGGTGCCTGTTACTATTCTGGTGGTTTTTGTTGTTGTGGCTGTTTATTATTATTATTTTCAGGCACCTTTACTTTTTCTATGATCTCATCAAGAACTTTGTATTTTTTTTTTCCTTTTCCTCTTTATTTTCCTGCAACTGACTCTTATACAAGACCTTTTCATTGAATATTACACCTCTGCTCCTTATGATTTTTTTATTTTCTTAATCATATAAGCGATAACCAAAATCATTAACACCATATCCAATAAAGGTAAATTTCTTTGACTTTGTCACAAGATTTGTTCTGATTTCTTTATTAATATGGAAAAAGGCCTCACAACCAAAACAATTTTAAAAAGATTAGTTTACCTTTTTACCTATCCATGCTTCCTTTGGAATACCACCATCCAAATAACTTGAAGGCCCTCTGTTGATTAGATAAACAACAGTATCTATAGCATCTGCCCAAAATTGTAAAGGCAATCCTGCATGCAATCTCATGCACCTTGCACGCTCCATGATTGTTCTGTTCATCCTTTCTAACACACCATTTTCTTGTGTTGTTCTTGGAACTATCTTCTGTCTGCGAATTGCATGCTTTGAATGGTACTTATCAAACTCTTTGCTGTAATATTCACCTCCATTGTCTGATCTGAGACACTTCAACTTCTTTCCTGTCTCAATCTCAACCAAAGCTTTCCATTTCTTGAAAGTATCAAATACATCAGATTTATTATGAATACAATAAATCCAAGTTTTTCTAGTTGCATCATCAATAAAAGTAACATAATAACAAGAGCCACTGAGATATGATACTTGAGCAGGTCCCCATACATTTGTATGCACAAACCCTAATTTTTCGCTCTTCTTTTCTTTCCCAACTCTGAGAAATCTGACTCTATTTTGTTTTTCATAAATGCAATTCTCACCAGAAATCCAAATCAACATTCTTCAAACCTAGCAACAAATTTCTTGAGTTAAGAATCTTCATCCCCTTCTCACTCATGTGTCCGAGCCTATGATGCCATCATGCTAAATCTACTCCTTTGGAAGTTAAAGCATTAACAGAGTTAGAAATACCATTGCATAAATACAATGTACCAACCTTTTCACCTTTTTCCATTACCAGGGCTCCTTTGGTGACCTTCCAAATTTTATTTGTGAAATTTGTCACATAACCTTCACTGCCTAACTTCCCTGTTGAAATCATATTTTTCTTCAGATCTGAAACATGCCTTACCTCCTTTAGTAACCATTGGTTCTCATTCTGTTGTTTTACAAGAACTTTACCCATTCCAACAATTTTACAGGATTTATCATCACCCAAACAAACCTTTTCAAAATCTCCTTGAACATAGTCATGAAAATATTTCTTATCAGGTGTGGCATGGAATGAGGCCCCTGAATCTACCACCTGGGAATCAATAACATTTTTTAAAGAAATAATCAAAGCATCTTGTAACACATCACCTGTCACATTTGCTTCATGATTGTTTTCTTGTTGTGCATCTCCTTCTTTTCCCTTCCAAGATCTACAGTCTTTCTTTACGTGTCCTTTCTTTCCGCATTTGGATCTGTCTTTCCTTGTTTTACTGTGATATCCTGAGCTCTTTCCTCTTTCCATTTTTCTTCCCCTAGACTCTGCACTCAAAGAATTACTTGATGTCTCACCAAAGCTTTTCCGTCGCATTTCCTCGCTAAGGATAGCACCGACAACATCATCAAACTTTAGAGTACTAGATCAGGAGATAGAGTTAATAATGGACATAACTAAACCATTCTAGCTTTCTAGCAATGAGCACAAAAATAAAAGAGCTCTAACTTCATCATCAAAGTTTACCCCTATAGAACTTAACTGATTGGTAACTATATTAAAATGATTAAAATGGTCTGTAATAGATCCACCTTCTGATATATTCAAATTAAATAAATGTTCCATAAGAAATACCTTGTTTGAGGCCGACGGTTTTTTCATATAGTTTTTCCAACGCCTTAATCAAACCCTTTGTTGTTGTTTCCTTCGAAATATTGAAGGCTACCGATGCCACAAGGCACAACCGTAATATTCTAAGTGCCTTTCTATCAAGAATATCCCATTCTGCGTCTGTCATAGTCGTTGACTTCTTTGTTTTTCCTCTCAATGGTAGGTACAGATAATCTTCCATCTACATCTTCCACAGCGGGAAGTTTTGGCCGTGAAATTTCTTGACCCTAAATTTACCATCTTCCGTCATTACTCCCACTCAAACTAGGAACCCTTCTTTCCTGCGAGTTTATCAGCCAAATAGACCTTCGACTCTAATACCAGTTGTTAGAAAAATAAATATTATAGAGCAATGAAACACATAAAATATGATGAAAACACAAGCACAAAAAACACATAAAACCAGAGAGACATAGATATATGTGGTTCACCTAGTTTTGGCTACGTCCACCTCGAAAATCCAGTCCTTCCTTTCTATTATCCAACAAAATGAAGAGACACAACCTACAGCAGATCCGCTGTAATATCCTCTGTTCTCTCTTACTGTATCCCTATATGTTTCTCACTCCGAGAGTACACATACAATACACAGCCATAATACAATACCCTCATACAAGCAAGGGGTTTCCTTCTAGGGAAAAAAAACCTAAACTAGACATAACTTCTACCGTCAGATCATCCGCCTAATGAACAATGCAGATTGACTAGAAATTACTATACTTTTACAAGGCAATTTTACATCTATTTTTAGCTTCGGGGGCGCTGCCCCTGAAACCCCCCCGCTAGGGGCATGGCTCCATAAAGTCGTAGTTTCCCCCCCTGGACCCCCAAGGCAGCATTTAATTTCGGGTGGCGTTTCCGTCCCATTAAGGTACAGGGGTCCAACGCTACGATACAAAATAAACAAGATAATCAGGTTCCACACCCAACACATATTTTAGTTGTTTTGAATAAGGCTGATGATGCATAATAAGCAATGAGAGAGGCCTCAGCAAGGATGTGAATCTTATCTCCCTCCTTTTTCTTGGATAGGGTTTGCTTATATTTTTCCTCCAATTGCTTGAATTTAATGCTACATATCTTGTTTGTTGTGATTTATGTGTTAGAAATTTTTTTGAGCACATTTTTTTCCTTGTTTTCCTTGTGGAGGATTTTATTAATGTGGAGGTTGACCCTATCAAGCCATATCTCACTATAATTTTCAACTTCCTTGGCGATCCCCTCCTCAAAAGTGAGTTTTTCATTCTCAATATTCTGCTGTGGTAGTGCTTTCTTAAGACCTCTTGTCTTAGGTCTTGTTCTACTAGTTTGAATGTCATCATGATCAAGATCACCAAGTGACATCATGGCCTTAACTCTTTTTTCATTGAGATGCTCTAGCTCCATAACTACTTGCTGATATTTCAGTTGCTTATTCAAGTTATTAGAGATATCTATCCAAGCCTTATGGGAAATTTGTTATATTTTCGGTTATCCTTACCGGAAACTATCTATTTTTTCACTATTTCTGATTTCGCAAGATCGCACAAAGACACAGGGAAACAACATACGTAGAAAAAAAAGCCCTTCCTCCTGTTTCTGATTTGCCAAGTTCGCACACAGCGTAGAGAAAAGAGAATACACAGAGAAGAGGGTATAGATCCATAAAATAAATAAAACCTAAAACCAAAATAAACATAGGGAACTGAAATAAGAAATAAGTAGAACTTTTAACAAATAAAATTTCAAAACAGATACTTTATACCTTTAGATAGAAACTGAGATAACTTGGGCAACCAGAAACCTTTTTGCATGAAACCAAAGGTGTTCCTCACTATAAAAAATGCTCCAGACACAACAGAGAAGTTCTATAAGCCTGAAAAAGTTCAAAAATATTAGATCTGGAAAACAGTAGTCATATGTAGTCAAACCAGCTTCATATTTTGATCAACAACAGATGCGGCCCTCAAAATAGCTCTGATACCATGTAGGAATTTACACGGTAAGTTCCTTATATTAAGAACCAATTTTCACCGCTGAAAAACATATCAAAAATGAGTACACCAGTATTATCACATGGTTAAAACCCTCGAAGAGGGAAACAGTCCATGGCCTAAGCCAACACGGCCACTTCAGGAAATTTATTAATATAAAAAGAAAAGTTACATATGTTTCTCTCATAAACAGTTACCGAAAAAATGACCCTCTATGCTATTTAAATAGATATCATGGACCAATCAGGTGTTAATCCATGGATCAAGTGTCATTGATACTGAGGAGAGAGATAATCGTCAGATCACTAAAAATCGTGACCCTCAGATTATAAGTTACAAATGTACATAGTAAAGAAACACACTTTACCTAACTCTACAATAGACTAAGTTATTCTTAAATATTTCCTATGTGTTGGAATATCTTAATATCTTGGTTTCCAAAAATGATAAATTTTGGCCCTCCAAAAATACAATCTCCCAAGGCTGGTCAGGAGCACCGCGCCTAGTTGAAAGACATGGAAGAAACATGATTTTTAGGTGTTTTTCAACCTTGTTCTGTGCCATATTGCCCAAATTTTCTTACAAAAGTGTCAAGCTTGAATATTTACTTCCTTATGGATCCAATAGTGGTATTTTATTTTCATTTGGAGGCCTCTAGAAGAAGCGCAGTGCCTAGCGTGTTGCACTCCTGACAGTCTGATTGTGCTAAAAACTGTCAGAAATTTGCAAAAAACCAAAATTTACAAATTTTGCTCAAAAAATGAACAAAATCGTTTTGTATAAGACTGATGATGTATGATAAGCAATGAGATAGGGCTTAGAAAGGATGTGAATATTATCTCCCTCCTTTTTCTTGGATGGGGTCTGCTTATGTTTTTCCTCCAATTGCTTGACTTTAATGCTACAGATCTTGTT
Source organism: Pinus albicaulis (assembly GCA_034641835.2). Lineage (NCBI taxonomy): Eukaryota > Viridiplantae > Streptophyta > Pinopsida > Pinales > Pinaceae > Pinus > Pinus albicaulis. Next base: position 218,688 of record MU968311.1, read on the forward strand.
TGTTGTGATTTACCTGTTAGACATGATTTTGAGCATATTTTTGTCTTTGTTCTCCTTGTGGAAGATTTTATTAAGGTGGAGGTTGACCCTATCAATCCATATCTCACTACCATTTTCAACCTCCTTGGAAATCCTCTCCTCAAAAGTGAGTTTTTCGTTCTCAATATTCTGCTGTTGTAGTGCTCTCTTAAGACCTCTTGTCTTAGGTCTTCTTCTACTAGTTTGAATGTCATCATCATCAAGGTCACCAAGTGATACCATGGCCTTACCTCTTTTTTCTTTGATATTCTCTAGCTCCATAAGTACTTGCTGATATTTCAGTTGCTTATTCAAGTTATTAGAGATCTCTATCCAAGGTAGGAACACATAGTACACCACCAAACTGACCATTATTTAGATGAATGGTTCCAGATCCTACAACACTAAGATATCTATCATCACCAACATAAATATGTTTTTTGTTACAATAATTTAAAGAAGAAAACATGGCTTGAATTTTGGCCATGTGGTAAGAAGCTCGAGAATCAATGAGCCACTCATGAGAATAAGAAGAAGAAGATACATTTAATGCATAACCAAATCTTGATGCTTGACAACCACAAGAAGAAAGTTCTATTCATGAAGATGAAGGTGAAGAGTGCTCCAAATTTATGTTTTGCTTCTTCATTTCTTCTTCTGAGGATTCTATATTCTTAAAACATTTGGACTCTATATGGCCATCAAGATTGCAAAATTTGCAATGTCTATTTCTCTTCTTCATTTTTTTTTGAGGTGCCTTATTATTTTGGTGAGTTGCTTTTTCAGTTTGCTGTCGAAATTTTTTAGGAACCTTGTTTAGTTTTGGACCATACTTTTTAGGATACTGATTCTTGGGATTCTTTTGATATGATTTTTTTTGTGCTACTATGGCTTTCTTCGAAGCGTTTCAAGAAGTGATAAGACCTAGGTTTAACAATTTTTCTTTTTCTCTTATTAAAGAATCACAAAAGACATCAAAAGAGGGGTTCTTGTAGGTGGTTCCGAAGGAAATTATGGCTTCTATAGTGTAATGGAAGGCGGAGACAAATACAAACTATCTAGGGCCAAGATTAGAAAGAATGCAATAGATGAGGCTACCATCTTCCTTTTTGACCTTACAAACTTCTAAAAGAAGTCTAAGGGTCTTGAATTTAGACAAAAAATCTTCAATAGAGGAGAAATTGTTGGTGTCCAAAGTAAGCAACTCATTTTCAATATGGTGGGCCTTGATTTGATTTCTAATGCCAAAGACAATATTTAGCTTATCCAGGGCTTCATGAGGGGTGTTAATGTCAAGGATATGAAATCGAAGATCTTGAGAAATGGACATTCCTATCAACCCTCGTGCTTGATCTTGTTTATTTTCCCATTTAGTGACTTTATCATCAACATAAGGTTTAGTTTCTAGTCATGTGGCTATTCTATAAATCCATTTACTTCTAAGTATATCTACTATGTGAGGTGGCCATTGGAAATAATTGGTGTTGTCAAGAATAATCGGGCATGCACTTTCCATTTTTTAAAATGTGAATTTGATAAAAGTTGAAACTAACTGATACAATGGAAATATCTTGAAAAATTAGGCTAATAAAAAAAAACGGCTCAAAAATTGGCTTCTGGATGAAGACGTTATGCCTTTTTAAAAAAACGAGTTGAAGATGCTGAATAGTTACGGGAACAGTTTGAAATTTGATGATGAAGTGCTACTTTAAAAAAAAATTCCTGCCCCTTTTAACAATTTTTTTTTACAAAATAACCCTGAGAAAAAGACTTGAACCCAAGACCTCTATTCTCATAAGCTAAATTCTCACCAAGTGATATAGTAAAAGGATTTTGTAATTGTTTGAAAGGAGGAAGGGTTTTTTTTTTTAAAATATTTGGTGTGCGTCACACAAAAAACACAAAAGATCGAGCACAAAAAAATGAAATGCAAGCCTTATGGAAAATTGTTATATTTTCGGTTAGCCTTACTGACAAATATCTATTTTTTCACTATTTCTGATTTCGCGAGATCTCACAAAGACGCGAGGAAAGAGCATACGTAGAAAAAAAATCCCTTCCTCCTGTTTTTTATTTGCCAAGATCGCACGCAGCATAGATAAAAGAGCATACATAGAGAAGAGGGTATAGATCCAGAAAATAAATAAAACCTAAAAATGAAATTAACAGAGGGAACCGAAATAAGAAATAAGTATAAATTTTAACAAATCAAACTACAAAACACATACTTTATACCTCTAGATCGAAACTCACATAACTTGGGTAGCCTGAAACCTTTTTTCATGAAACGAAAGGCATTACTCATTGTAACAGATGCTCCAAACACAACAGAGTAGTTCTCTAAGCCCGAAAATGTTCAAAAATAGTAGATCTAGAAAATGGTAGTCACATGTAGTCAAACCGGTTTCGGATTTTGATCAACAATGGATGCAACCCTAAAAATAGCTCTGATACCATGTATGAATTTACAGGGTAAGTTCCCTAGATCAAGAACAAAAGGTCACTTCTCACAAACATATAACAAATTAGTACACTATTATTATCACATGGTTAAAACCCTCGAAGAGGGAAACAGTCCACAGCCTGAGCCAACGCTGCCACTTCAAGCAATTTATTAATATAAAAAGAAAAATTACATATGTTTCTCTCATAAAAGGTTACCAAAAAAATTACCCTCCATGCTCTTTAAATAGATATCATGGACCAATCAGGTGTTAATCCACAGATAAAGTGTCGTTAATACCTAGGAGAGAGATAACCGTCAAATCACTACAAATCGTGACCGTCGGATTATAAGTTACAAATGTACATAGTAAAGAAACACACTTTACCTAACTCTACACTAGAATAAGTTATTTTTAACTATTTCCTATGTGTCGTAATATCCTAATCGATTGGTTTTAAAAAATTATAATTTTTGGCCCTCCTAAAATACAATCTCGCAAGATTGTTGAGGAGCGCCGCGCCTAGCGTAAAGACATGGCAGAATCATGATTTTTAGGTGTTTTTAGACCTTTTTCTTTGCCAGATTGCCCAAATTTTCTTAGAAAAGTATCAATGTTGCACTCCTGATAGTCTAACTGTGCTAAAACTGTCAAAAATTTGCAAAAAGCCAAAATTTAAAAAAAATTCTCAAAAAATCAACAATTTTTTTTTGTATATGGTTGATGATGTATGATAAGAAATGAGAGAGGCCTCAGTAAGGATGTGAATCTTATCTCCCTCCTTTTGCTTGGATGGGTTTTTCTTATGTTTTTCCTCCAATTTCTTGAACTTAATGCTACAGATCTTGTTTGTTGTGATTTACCTGTTAGACATGTTTCTGAGCATATTTCTGTCTTTGTTTTCCTTGTGGAGGATTTTATTAAGGTGGAGGCTGACCCTATCAAGCCATATCTCACTACCATTTTAAACCTCCTTGGAAACCCTCTCTTCAAAAGTGATTTTTTCATTCTCAATATTCTACTATTGTAGTGCTCCCTTAAGACTTCTTGTCTTAGGTCTTGTTCTGCTAGTTTGAATGTCATCATGATCAAGATCACCAAGTGACATCATTGCCTTACCTCTTTTTTCTTTGAGATTCTCTAGCTCCATAAGTACATGCTGATATTAGAGTTGCTCCAAATCCTCTTGCATGACTTCCTCATGCACAACTTCCTCTTTCTGATGCTCATCCTAGTGTATCTACTTTACTGATGAAGAAAGCAAGGCCCCTTCCATAATATGTGGAGTAAACACCTGCCTAGATTGCTTCTGATACGTCTTGACTTGTTTGTCCTTTTCAACCTCTTTGGTATTTTTAGGCTCTTTGACCACAAATCTGATGGATGACCCCATTTGACTCTGAAATACTAATGATGGTGATGATATGGGTCTAGTAGGCTGAGGTAATAGAGGAATATATGTAGTGGGCTGAGATGAAGGAGGTATGGTTTCAACATATTGAGCTTGTGGAGTGGTCAAAACATCATTGGAAATGAAAGGGTCCCATGAAATGTTCAACTGGTTCAGATGATGGAGTACAATGATTTTTGTCAAAGGCTGATGGAAGAGGTTGTTCATTTTCAAATCATATTCTCTCGTTTGTACTACATAGGCCAATTTTTCCATGCTTCTAAACAAATAGTATTGGATATTGAGCAACTTGACTCTTGTGAAGTGCACAAGAAACTTGATATGGCATGTGTAGAGTCTGCAGAACCTCCCTTCATAAGAGAAGTACTTCATGATTATTTTCATCATGGGGCCATACTTATCAAGAAGGTAACTGAAATGGAATACTTTATTTCTCTCATTTTTGTACCGTTGTTTGATGAATGGTTCATAAAACTAGTCATCCAGGTCTTTGGCTTTAAACCACTTCTCACCAATATTATGTATCCCTATGCCAACAACAATGATGGGTATCGATATCGTGAAGGTCACACCTGCAAGGGTAACTTGATTGTGCTGAAGTTTTGATATGAAAAGTATGCTCAAAACAGGGTGGTGTTGAACTCTTTGAACCATTTCAGAGAAATCAAAGCAGGCCACATATTTGAATCAAGTGACTGTCATTGGTGAGGCCATAAATTCTCTGGTGTTATTGGACTCAAGCCCCAAAATTCTTCCTCCCTTGTGAGGTATTCTTTCCTCTCTGTCCTCTTCCTCCTCCATGAAATCTTTTTCTTCTTCCTCCATGGTGTTTTTAGTTTTGAAACCCTAGGGAAGGGAAATGGGAGTGGAAAATGGTTTAGGGAGTGGGGATAGGAGTAAGAAAAATTGGGGATATAGGAAAGGGGGTTAGGGAACTTAGAGGAGTTATCTGGGATTAAAACACTAGGGAAATGAGATTTATAATTTTATTACAGGTATGATAACATAGTTACCTAGGAATAGTAGCCGAGGAACTAGGATTTTTGGAAATGTAACTTGGGGACACAGTTTTAGTGATGTAGGGATATGATTAGGGTTTATTGTGATGTGGGGAAGGAATGTAGGGTCTAAGGAACAAATTTGGGATGTAGGAATGAAATGTAGGGTTTCTTAGCTTGAAAAATAAAAAAAAGTAAACAAGGAGAGTGAACACCATGAATTTTGTAAGAGTGGAGAGTGTATCTTACTTGCTTGGAGGTGAAGAAACCCTTGTTGGTGATTAGAAGCGCTTCCACAATGTTTTGGAACCTGTGAGTTAAACTGGGTAGGAGTGTAGCACTAGTGGTAGGAGTGGAGCATCGGTCTTCGAGGAGCGCAACACCTTCTCCAAGAGTGTAATTCCTTTGCTAGGAGTGCAACCCCTTGCCTCTAGGAGCGTAGTTCCACCCAAAAACTTAGATTTTGAGACTGTAAAATTCATTTTTGAGTTGAGGGAGTGGGAGCTCAATGGTTTGGAGAGAAAATGAGTGCCTTATTGTCCTTTTCATGGGCTTCATAGTTGGTGATTTGAATGAATTTTCTTTTAGGACCCACTTTTCTTCTTCACATTAAATTTAAACCTGGAAACCTTTTCCTTTAACTTTTTCTTTTGATCTTCGAAGTTGTGATATTTGATGGATTGAGAACACTTTGAATTTGAAACTTCTGAGATTTCTTGGCATATGAAACTTTAATTTGGCATCTATCTTAGAACCATGAAGTTATTACATGTTGAGAAAACATAAAATTACATAATGGAATAAAAACTACATATTACATTTCAAGTTTACATGGTGAAGTGAATTTATTGGTCACACTTTTTCTTGCTGGTCTTTTATGCAATGGAAATGATATTCTAATGGACTTTGAAAAACCTAAGACCTAATGGACACCTTGAATGAATGGAATCCATGATGATATGATTGAAAAGATGATAAATACTAATGAATGATGGACACTCAGCAATAGTGATGGAATGAGCTAGCAAGTGATATAATTTTTTTGGAAAGAGTGAAAACTTATTTAAAATATCCACCAAGGGACCAAATTTTTGTATGACCTATAGGAATGACAAAAATTTCAGAATGGGACACCTAGCATGACATGAAAGAGTTAATTTTGATCACTGGTGGAAGGATGCAAATACTGACACTAACATTGGCTCCAGCTGGGGATGGTATCTCCTAGAAGGTGCCAAAAACACATAGACCAAATGCCTATCCATTGGGCATGGATTCAAAATCTAAAGACTAAATGAAAATTAAAAACTTAAACTAATTTGTAACAAACTAAAAATAATGAAAACGTACTTTTAAAATTGAATCAAAACTTTGAATGACTTAATTTTGAAAACAACTAAAAATTTATAGCCTTCATCTCAGGCCCCAAGCTTCGGTGATTCTTCGCTTCACACTTTAGATGGAAGTTAAATTGGTATTTAAAATGATATTGATAAATCTGAAAAATGTATCAATAATAATAATTCTTAAGGAGCCTACTGTTGATCGATCCTCCTAAACATTCTTATCCATTCATATCCTGTAGTAGAAAATAATTTCGTCCTCGAATAGCTGAGATATTGTAGGGCCATTTCAATAGGTTCTCAAACTTTACGTGCTTCCCTCTTTCCTCATTCCTTGCATCCCACCAGAGGACTACATCTTCAATCTTAAAGTTATATTCCTTGGTCCTACGGTCATACACCTTATTTATCTTCTCATGAAGGTTTGAGGTGTTCTAAAATACCTCATCTTTTGTCTACTGAAGATGGATCATCTTATTAATCTAACGTTGTACATCATTCTCCTCACTTCCTATTTCTTGAAGGAATTTCATGATTGGGACTACAAGTGATGTGGGAAAAACATTTTGTATTCCATAAACTAACTAAAAAGGGGAAATTCAGATAGATTTCTTAATACTCACCCTGTCATCCCACAAGAAATTAACAAGATTTTTTTGCCAGTCGTTCTTATTGGCCTCCACCATCTTCTTTATAATATTAATCAGGGATTTACTAGAGGAATTTGTTAAACCATTACCTTGAAGATAGTAGGCATTTGACTGCCAAAACTTGATGTTATATTTGTCATAAAACTCAACCATCATTTTTTATTTGAATGCTTCCACATTGTCGATAATAATATTATGAGAACAACCAAAACGAGACAATATGTTAGTCTCCAAAAACTGGATAATTACTAGGTCCATTTATTGCCTTGTTGGGATCGATTCAATCCATTTGGTGGAGTATTCAGTGGATGTCAATATCCATTTGTCTTGTGCAGATGATGTATGGTGAATATCTCCGATGAATTGAAGTCCTCACTGTTGAAATGATGCATGAATTTAAATAGGCTGCAAAGGTAATGGAAGAAGTTTTCTTTTACCTTGAGACATTTGAAACTGGTGGAAACTCATCACTGTTTTGTACAAATCTGCAAAAATATTTGGCCAATACTATCCCACTCTGAATACTTTCTTAGTCTTGGTCTTCCAGGAAAAAGTGGCCCACACAATCTCCTTTATGAAAATTGTTAGTTTCAGTCTAGTCATACTGCCATCAATGATCAAAACTGCTATTTTGCATCTGCATATTAGGTGTCTCATACCGAATAAATTTCACCATTCCTCTAGGTCATGGATTCATTGATGGTAGTATTTTTATCAGTTGTCCCTCATGAGGTACTTGCTGATTTTCCTTTCTATGGTCTTTAGTCATTAGTCACTTTCATTCTCAAAATCATATCAGTAGGTCATAGGATGGGTCTCATTAGTTTCTAGGGTCTCACCATGGTCAAATTAATGAGTCAAATGTCAATAATATCAGCAAGGTCATGAGGAAGCCAATAAGCTCAAAGTCACAGTACCTGGAAGATCAAAAAGATATTTTATTCAGCTTGATGTAATTTTCACCTCAAAACCATGTTTTGAGGTGAAAACATGATATTTTTCCTTTATTATCATTCATTATGTAATTTTATATCATCATATGTAATAAGTCACAATTCAGAAGCTGTTATCTCCCCAAAGTGATGTACCTGCCTTCAGAGAAGTTTTCCGCAGCATGTTCAGCGCCAAATCATCTTCCAAGTAAATCCATCAGAAAGAGCCCAGAAAGAGCTTTCCAACGGTATACTACACTCTCTAAACTGACTTTTGGATTGAAATTTTATGCTTGAGTGAAGTAAAATTCCCTAAACCTCCCCTATTTTCCATGTTCCCCTTTAACTTTATGTTTAAAGTTTCATATTTGTTTAATAAAAACCCCTTTACCCCCTTTCCGATTACAAAATCGCATTATAAAATATGCGATTTAATTATAAACCACTTCCCCGACCATACCCCGTAGAACTTTATAATAAACAAATATCAAAGTTTATTATAAAGTCCCACCGTATAAACCACTTCCCCTTTCCATACCCCTTAAACTTTATGACAAAAGTTCAAGTCTTATGTTATAAAACCCGCTGCAATCGCAAGTCCCTTTCCCTTTCAATCACATCGCAAATATTAACGTGTCCCCCCCGATTACTCCAATCGCTCGAAACTCCGATGCGATTGATCGCACCTCCTCCTTCCGATCTCCCGATCGCACCTCCTCCTTCTGATCTCTCGATCGCACAAAACTCCGATTGCGATCAATCGCAAGTCCCTTCCCCGATCCTCCGATTGTAACAACCCCTGATTGATCCGTCACCGTTGATCTCTTCCCGCTGATCTGATGGCTCAAATTCAATCGGGCCCATCGCATCGACATTTCCATTTGTGTTGCACTCTGCTCCCCTCCGATGTTGCGATTGCGATTGACCCTCGGGCCCACCATACGGTACTTCCTCCCATTCATTACGAAACCCCTTTTTTCTTTTGTAAAAGTTAAAAATTATCTGTTTTGTTTATTACGAAGGGTTTTCCCCAATCGCATCGGAAAATGTTGTTTCATATATATCATCCCGCCTGCCTCGCTGCCCGATTGCGATTGCGATTGTATTTTATGTCTCTCCGCCTGTCCTTTTCGATTGCGATTTCATTGTTATTTGCTATATTATATCCCTCCGCCCGGCTCGCTCCGATTGCGATTGTAATGCGGATCCCGCATCCTCTCCCTTTCTTCCTATTCACGGTTTTTCCCTTCATGAAAGCATAAATTCAATTTATGTTATTACAACGACATTTTATTAAAAAGTCAAAGAATAAAAAAAATAAATGGAAAGCAAAGGAGACAGTCAAAGGCCGAGAGCCTAAAATTAAATGGAGATATCTACAACATCAAAGAAATAGGAAATCTGTTCATTGGATTGCCTATTTTCGTTCGTACAGCCTAAACAACAAATCTCCAAGTAGTCAAATGCAATGATGTCCCTTATTTTCAGGGGCAGATTGTTGTATTTCTTTACTATGATTGTATTTCAGTTCTTCAGTTGTTAAAACAACTCCCTTCTCTTGTGGATTTGTGTTCCCACATTTCAGCCTATTTAATGTAATTGTAAATCATTTGTAAAGCAGTCTGAGAAAGTGTGGAAGAACATCTCTGCGCTACATTGCACAGTTTGACATGAATTAATAAGAGATGCAGCTCTGATTTGTGGGATCCATGTGGTATGAGAGTTAGCATTTTCTTTTCTCCTTTGTTTCATATGTGAATTGTTATGTGTTCCATCCATCCATAAACATTTCCTTTTGAATGCTTTCAAGATAGAAAGGTAGAATCCATTTTATATGCTCTACCTTGGGAAATCATTCATACTCTGTATTTTTCTTCTGTTTGAAAAGGATCCATTTATTGTGCCCTTTTCAGCTCTGCACCAGTCTTTCCATCCCATCCTCATTAAATTTTAATTGCTAATTTTCCTGCCTATCTTGCCCTTACACATACCCCCAGACCCGGATGAATTTGCTCTAACCGTCCCTTTATATCGTAGACAATATCCTGAAATTCATTTGAGTTCGTTCATTTATTCTATTAAACCCTTTTCCCATCATTTTATCTAGCCTAATATCAGTCCATTTATTGTGTTCCATTGAATATTCTTTTACGGAGAGAGCCCTCTCCTGTCCTTGTAGGGCTAGCTACAAGGCTGAGCGTGGTTTAGTTGTTACCTTGTTTTGCCTTTTGTAGCCTGGGGTCCAATTCAGGTGCTAACAAAACCATTCATAACTTCTTGGGATTCACTCTCTCACTCTCAACTAAACAATTCAGCAATATACCTCATGGATATTTCCAATAAAGGGCGTTGTCCAAAATTCAATATTTGGAAGCTTTCAACTTTAAAGACTTACCCTTACTCTTAGTCATGCCTAAAGGAGGATTCAAATGTTGAAGCACATATATTATATCAGAATACCAAGGTAACGAAAGAAGCATATCAAATACTTGTATCATAGTGACATCATGTTCTTCATCGGATAATGTTGTAATAATATTGATATCTAAAACATGCATATTTGACTCAGCCATAAGCTTTGCTAAACCTTGACCTTTGATCAGCTTTGTGGACTTGATCTCAAGGTCATATTCCAACATCGTTTCTATCCATTTCCATCTTCTTCCTTACGTATCTATCTGCATACGAACATATTTTACTACTGCATTAGGGAGACAAGCCAAAGAATTAGAATTTAAAATATAGACACGGAAGTCCTTCAACACTTTTATCAAATCCAAAGCCTGTTTCTCTATGATATTATACCGAAGAGCTGCATCCCTGATGGTTCGACTAAAAAATGCAATGGGTTTTTCATTTGTGTCCTTATTTTTCATTAAGACTACAACTATGGTGTGCTTGGAAGCAAATGAAAATATAATAAAATCAATGGTGTAATCTGGGCTTATTAAAATAGGGGCAATATTCAAAGAAAATGTCACTGTGTTAAAGGACTTCTTAGCATCCTCAGACCACTTTACCTCATTATCCTTTTTCAACATTTTGGTCATTTCTCAAAGGTGCTCGGCCAAATTTGCAATAAATCTGCCTAAGAAATTCATCTTACCCTTGAAAACCTGAATTTATTTCTTGCTCTGTGGAAATTCAATCTGTTTAATTGCCTCAACCTAAGAAGGTTCAATCCGCATTCCATCCTTAGAGATGATGTGACCAAGAATTTTTCCCTCCTCTATGGCAAAAAGGCTCTTTTTTGGATTAAGAGAAATTCTGAACTTCCTACATTTCTGAAAAACAATCCTTAAGTGATACAAGTGTTTGTCATCTGAATGGGAAAAAACTATCAAATCATCTAAATATACCACTAGGAAAACATCTTTCTCATCTTCAAATGCTATATCCATTGCACGCTGAAAGGTAGCCCCTGCATTCTTTAGTCCAAATGGCATCTTTGCATATTTGAACGTACGCCGAGGTGTAGTGAAGGAAGTTTTGTCCTGATCTTTCTCATGTACTAAAATCTGATTATATCCCGAATATCCATCAAGCAAAGACATTCAGGAAGTCCCAACCACTCTTTGTAAGTTGTGATCAATTTTGGGAAGGGGATAATTATATTTTAGTGACACTTTGTTTAAATTTTTGAAGTCTATGCAAAGCCTTATTTCACCAATATTCTTTCTTATAGGGACTAAATTAGATATCCAATCAGAAAACCTTATAGGAACAATGATACCTGACTTGTAAAGCATGTTCACTTCTTTTTCAATGGATGCCAGCAACCTCGGGTTGATCCTTCTCAAATTTTTCCGGAAGTGCTTTTGATTGGGCTTAATTGGAATGGTGTGTTGTATGATGTATTTATTATAGACCTTCAAGTCTGCATAATCCCACGCCAAAACATCAGAAAATTCAGAAAATAAATCAATGTACTTGTCCTTTACCTTAGGAGACAAAGATCTGGACAGTTTGACCAACTTAGGCTTCTCTGTTGTCCTAATGTTTATGTCCTCTACACCTTTTTCTGTAGGAACCAATGTTAGCTTCCTTGCTACATCATCCTAATCAAACAATTCTTCCAAAGGTATGATACCTTTTGGTTATCCTTAAGCTCTAATATATAAACTTGAGTTTCTTTGATGACTTGATCATCCTTGTCATAAACTTTGTCAATTGTAGAATTCTCAAATTCACCTTCACTTTCCAGAAAATTATTGACTTGCTGATAATCCCAAAATACTTTCCAATATCGCAAGTTATCAGGAATTGTAGGTCGATGCTTCACATGAATTTCAAATTTTATGTTAGAAAATATTGGGATTTTGAAATTTCTTTATCAAGTGAATCTGCCATGAGATTTTGACTTCTTAGTACTACTGACAAATTGTATTCTCGAAACATCTTCAGGATATCCAATACAGCACTCTTGTATGCTCTCATTTTTGGATTCTTGGCCTGGTATTCCCCTTTCACATGTTTTATCACAAGTTCGGAGTATCCATATACTAAAATTCTTCTTGCGCCAAGCTTTTTCAAGATCTTGAGATCGGTGATCAATTCTTCATATTCCGCTTCGTTGTTAGAACAATTAAAATCCACTTTGTATGAACATAATATAACATTCTTAAAAACCTTACTAGGCTAATGAAGAGGATTGTGGATCCAAATTCCAATGTGTTCCCCATATTTCCCCAAGGCACCATCAAAATCCATGGTCCATAGACCATTTTCATCCTCTAAGTGATGGAATTATAATTGTTGTTTTGTCTCAATTGTCTGGGCTACTTCTTGATTCTGATTTTAACTTTCCTCTACCTTATCGAATGGTTTTTCTAAGTGTTTTGGCATATTCTCGTTTTCCCTTTCCCAAAAATAAATTCTGATGCAATTATAAATCTCTGAAATGATCCTCTACTTGCAAGTTGACTATGTATATCATTCAAGACACTATCATCAACAAAATAAAATATCTCTAAATCAGATCTACAACATTTATTGGAATATTTATTAGCCTCTATTTTTTGGTTATCGCGTACTTCATCTGCTTTCCTGGTACAACTTTCTCAATTTGTCTAATAATCGGGATGGTAAGTATGGAGAAGCCTAGCTGAAAAATGCCTCTCAACTTCAATTTATCTAGACAGCAACATACCAACCATGGTGGTATATCACCGTTGAGCCCTAGGGAATGCTTTCTCTTTACAAACCTTCACTTCATTTCATCATTATTTTATCATCTCCATAAGCCTAAAATCAATGAAGAATGATTAGGATTGCTTAAAGGTTACATGAAATTGATTAACATATTGTATTTTCATGATTTTTGTTGTTTTAATAATTTTCTGCAAAATAGCTACAGAATACAGGCGTTCCGTAGTTGATCACGCGTTCCGTAGCTGATCACGTGTTCCGCAGCTGTTTTAGAGTTTAAATGGGTTACAGGTTTCATCTGAAGAAAAAACGCATATGGGAAAATTCTACAGCACTCCCTCATCATTCGTTGCTCTCCACGAAGTCTGAGTTCGAATCTCCAAGCGGTTATGCACGTGGAAGAGATTAAAACTAAGAGGCAGTTTCCTATTAAAACACAGACTCTACAGATGTCCGCAATGAAGAACGAGGCTGTCAATAAGAGTTTTAATTTGATTAGAAGTGGGAAAGACACTTATCCCTTTATTTTCTCCAGATTAGTTATGTAATCTTGATATAAATATGACTCGGGAGACCGAGCAACGCTGGTTAGATTTTGTTTTTGTGCTAGATTTCATAGAATCGTGAATACTCCGTTTTTGAGTATTTTTCTCCTTTAATGAAAAAGACATCGTTTTAGTGCAAGAGTTGAGTCAAAGTTAAGTGGATTGGCAAGCTAATCCGGTGGTAGAGGGCCCCTACTGCCCGAGAAGCTCTGTTCAGATGATTTAGATAAGTAGCCTTAGCTTGATTTCGTTTTCAATTTCCAATTTCAATAGTTTTATCAACTTCATGCTTTTACGCTCATTTACATTACATATTACAGTTAGTCTTGCTCTACGAATTCTTCCAAAATACCTCTAATGATGAATGGGAATTAACTGTGATATTTTAGGAGTTTAATTGTGTTTTCATTTCAAACTATGTGTTTTATGTCAATCTGCATTAGATAGTACACACATACTTGTTTTCACAAACTCTTCCAAAATATCATTCATATTGAACAAGATGGGCTGTAGAATTCCTTAGGATAGTTGCATGTTAATTTAGTTACAGCACTCCGGAGGTAGAATGCATCTAGTTCAGCTCTGTCATTTCATTTCAAGTTTGATAATGGCTTTTTAGTTTAACACTGTTCACTGCACTTCAAGTAGACTAGTAACACTCTAGTTTAGTCTTAGCTCACTGTATTAACATTCCAAGTTTAGTTGCTATCCATTGCATTTTAAATTGTATTAGTTGTTAAATTTAAATACTACGGTCTTCATTATTTACAAAACTTCTTTTGTTCCAAACTCATATTAATACATAATCATTTGGACAGAAGCTAGTATCAGTCTAAGACCTAGAGTATTTTGCAACCTTTTTACCATTTCACAAACAAGCCTTTTCTCAAAGACTATTTTAAAAAGAGAAAGCTATAACTTTTGAGTAAGGCCTAGTGGTGCTAGATTGAGTTGCATAACAGAATTAGAAGCTAGTTTAGAATAGAAATCTTATGGTGCTACAAATGTTCTTTTCCAAATATATTCCAATAGACCTTTAATCATGGATGAGATGTTGTAACATTGTAAGTTGATTGTTTGACTGTTTAGTTAGGAGAACTTCATTTACACTTAACTTGCCCATTTCTCAAGCTCTTCCAAAACATCTTTAATGAATGAATTGGACAAGTTTAAGCTCATGTTGTGATTTATTTCCTTGAAGTCATTATCAAGCTTTGTATTTGTTGTTTGCTAGCCATAGTTAGGCCTTGTTCTGTTTTAGTATTTGCATTTGTTATTTACCATCCATAGTTTAGGCCAATAGCTTCTTTTCACCAGCATTTAGTTCCTTCCCTTTCCAAACATAAAACCATAAACCAAAAACATCAGAAAACACTAAACACAACGAAGTAGGAAGAGGTTACTTAGGCACATATGGTGCACTTCACTTCAACAGTTTACTAGCCCTAGTTGACAATTTATGTTATCAATTTAGGAACACTAAAATTGATTAAACATTTTGGCGCCATTGCCGGGGAAGTGTAACTAGGTAACCTTATTTCTTACATCCAAAAAAAAAAAAAAACTTCAATCACCTACCACACCCACTATATCATGTGATGCAGTAAGAGCCACACATCCACATCATGAATTCATATTTTTGCAGGTAGAAGAAGAGGTGAAAAAGGAGGTTGAAGAAATGGATGGAGATGATGACAATGAGGAAGATCCTTTTGGATTTCCCATTCAAGAAACTGATATCAATGTTCAAATGAAGAACATCCATCCATCTATACTTCCTAACTTCAAAGGTATGAGATCAGAAGACCCGAAAACCTTTCTTTTTGAATTTGAAATAATTTGTAGATCTTATGGCTACTCATTGCACATGCAAAAATTGAATTTGTTTCTGGCAACATTGAAGGATAGAGCTCTTAGATGGTTCATGACTTTAGGAACAAATTCTATAAGGACATGGGATGATATGAAAAGAGTATTTTTGGAAAAATATAAAAGTTATTGCATGCACCATGACCTTAGAAATGAAGTCTTTAAGATGAACCAAAAAGAGGATGAAAGCCTAGAAGATTTAGTGGAGAGATTTACTTATAATATCAAAATATCTAAATTGCATAATTTAGGATCAGATGCATTAAAAACTCTCCTACTAAATGCTATAAAGGATGAATGGATTGATCTTCTTAATCTTGTGGGAAAAGGAGATGTCTATCAATTGCCATTTCAATAAATTTGTGAACTGTGTAAGAACATATCAAGAGGAAAAGAAAAGTGTGTAAGATCCCCTCAAGATCCATTTATGGCAAGAGTAAGTAAGTCAGCTTCAAGATTGGTAAGTCAAACTGAACCTAACAATCTGCTAAACATTCTTGGTAATTTAAATGAACAAACTGACATGCTAAGAATGCAAAACAAGCAAAAAGTTGCTTCATTTATATTTTTCCCTAAATGTAGAAAGAAATATGTTTTGCATGAATGTCCACTTGATAACATTAAAATGTGTAAAATTTGTGCAGGATCACATACTACTGAAGATTTCCCATCATTACCAGGGTTGAAGGAAATTTACCAGAAGGATAATGGAGCAAATCAAGCACAAGAGAAACTTTGTTATGTAGCTCCAAGAGGACTATGGCAGCCTCATCAACCCAATATGATGCAATATCCTTATGCACAGTATCAAGGTTATGCACCACAATTTCAAGGTAATTGGAAAACACCCTTGCCTTGGCAACCTTGGCCATCTCAATCCCAACCTCAAAACCAACCTTGGAAACCTTGGCCATCTCAATCCCAACCTCAAAACCAATCTTGGCAACAAAGTTGGCAAAGGCCCTATAAAGGAAATCCACCATATCCTCAATCTTTCCCTCTCTATCCCCAATACCATCATCAATGTTATTCATACCATTCGCCTCCACCACAACATCAAAATCACCCTCATTTGACCTCAATTCAACCTTTCCCATTATCATCCACACAAGCACCCCAAAAATTCATTCCCACTCCACTACCTCCACAACCATTTCATATCCCCAACAATAAAACACCTCAATCAACTTACAATTTTGAGGTATTGCAAAATGATTCACCAGCTGTCATTGAAGAACAACAACCAGAAGAAGAAGAAGACTCAGATGAGGTCCAAGAATCATGGATGTCTATTGATAAAGAGAAGATATTGGAACTAGAGATTGAAAAGTCTCATGCATGCCTATCACCAGATTCTATGAATGAAGATCACATCTCCGAAGACTTGCATTTCATGACAGAGGAAAGACAAGGAAGACAAGATTACATTGAATCTTGGTTCAATTCAGTCATCGGATTCCAATGCTCAATTATTCAATATCTTCTGACATCATCTAAATCAAGACAGTTGGCATCTCATATACAGGTACATATCAAAGAGTGTCTTTCAAACCTACATATGAGTTTATCTATCATCTTGTTACAGACATGGTTCCATTGGAAGTACTCATATACTTGAACAAGATTTTCTTTTTCAAGTAGAGTAGGACATAAAAAAAAAAAGAAAAAAGAAAAAAAAAAGAAAAAAGAAAAAAAAAGTAAAGAGAAAAATAAGTCCTATTGTGAAAACCAGCTTGCTGGCGCAATTGGACATGAGCTTTGCTTGAAAACCAGGCAACTGGCGAGCAAAGTTCACAATAAGTTCTGCAATTTCATGATGGTTTCAATCTTTCATGGTTCTTCAAATCATTCTTGGTTCTATGCTCGAGTTGGATGATGTGGAATTCCTTAAGGTCCACCTTCCAATAGATCTTGTCCCATCGACCTCGACACTTTATCTGGGATCAAGATTAGAGATTATTTGAAGTGCCTTGGAGCTTGCATTCATCAATGGCAAGCCTCCTCGTTGATAACAATGGGAATACAACAATGTCTCTTGATTGTCAAATCTTGCGGGCGACTCGACTTCGACACATTCATTCGTCCCTGTCAAGATGCACTGAGGTACCTTGACACTCATTTACATTATCGGTGAGTTGTCTTGCATTGGTTAACGATTTTCATTATTGATCGGTAATCCAATGATTTCTTCCCATGCTCGACTTCGACACATTTATTCACATGGTAAGAATTGTACCATGAATGTTGGCTTTGATGAAGACTAATGGTTTTATGGAATCAACAACAACTTGCAGCAATACATTTTATTAGTTTCTTGTAGCAGCATGTTCAACTTCTTGTCAATTCAACAACAGCTGCGGAAAGTGGCAGTTTCTGCAGCTATTGTTGTAGCAGCCTGTTTTTGTTTTTTGCAACTTTTTCCAGAGGCAGTTTTGGCGCAAATATTGCAAGAGATTGGAGTAGAAATAAAAAATTCTGAGCTTCTGGGTTTTCTCAGAATATGATAAATTGAGTAACGCATGGACAAAATTTGAAAAAAAACAATTTTTAGGGGTATTTCAGATGGGTTTTTCAGGCAGATTTTCATTTTTCAGCATTATGGACAGATTAGAACAGATTTCAGTATTTTTGCACAGCAGCGCCTTTTCTTCATCAAAATGAAATTCTGGAAGCATGTGGCAGTAGAGAAGGTAAAAATACACAGTTTCCCTTTTGAATCACTCAATTCGGCCTTAAAATGAGTTCGTGGCGTACTTTTTTGTTGCAACATTGGGCAAAATGAAGGGTGAAACAGGGCAGAAATTGATTTTATCATAACTTTCAAACCGTGCATCCGTTGGTCCTAAAATTTTTATGGTAAATGCATTGAGGTAGGGTGAATAAACACAGAAAATTTCAGAAAATTTCAGTGTGTATTCTTCAAGAAATTAGCCACTTTCACCTACAACCATTTCTCATTTTTTGGGAGATCCGTGCAACCAATGGCAGAAATTTTTCATCGGAAGATGCATAATAATATTGGTAACAACCTCAGAAAATTTCAGGGAATTCTGCTGTACCATTTGATAGAAATTGCAAAATTCATTTCATTTTACAATTCCACTCCATCTCACTCCACTTTCACTCCATCTCACGTAATTTTCATTCCATTTCACAAGTCATATTTCACTTTCACTCCATTACATTTCACATCCATATTCCATAGCCATATATCATTTCTTTTTACAGATTGCATGTTGCAGCCACATCTTATTCAGCAGTTCTGACACAGTTGTACAACCTACAAAGAGATGATGATTACAAGAAATTGAAGGATTCTATTTTGAAGATCAACATGCTAAAAGGGGACCAAAGGAACAACATCAAGCACAGCAATTAACAAGGTCAAAATTCTGAGGTAAATTGTGAAAATTATTTTAATAGCAAAAAGTTAAAACATGAAATAGATACAATGTGTATAATCATATGTTTCCTAAACAACCTATCATTCGAATTGATTAGCCATATCCCTTATCCAACATTCCATATTTCACCACAAGGTCATCATAAATTCTCCATCAGATCCATAGCCACTTCATTTTCCCTTATAGCTTAATTACCTCCATCCATTCACCTCCATTACACTTTGCAGCCAATCCATCTCTAAGTGCAGAAATGTAATTATGAGGGTGAAGCATCATTCTTCAACTAATCCATCTTCAGACACAGAGATACAGTTTCAAAATAAAGCATTAGACTCTGTAGTCAATCTAGCTTCAAGCATAGAAAAGTAATTCTGAAAGGAAGATAATCTGCACAAAGGAGGAATGTGGCTAATTGTCAAGACAGAACCAGTTGGAGTCAAGTATTTGGAAGGATATCCACAAGTCAAGGAGCTACTAAAACAAGTAGGGAGGTTAAATTTTATAGAGAAATTTGATGTGTTCCATAAGGAGATTACAAAATCTTTTTCCAAATCTTTTGATGGAGCAGAAGAAGAAAAACTGACATGGTTATTGAAAATAAACTTGACACTCCACTACAAGAGGAAGATGAAGAACTAATTTCTGAAAAGTTAACAGAGATTAGAAAATAGATTAGGGCCAAAAGAAGCAGAAAGATAAAGTTGGATGTTTTAATAGAGGTTTCAGAGCACATGGAATAAGTTTTGATGAAATTGCATGAGGACATGCAATAGTCTTGCAGTGGGGGTATGTTGAGCCCTAGAATTGCCTTCTCTTTTACAAACCTTCACTTCATTCCATCATTCTTTTATCACTTCATAAGCCTAAAATCAATGAAGAATGATTAGGATTGCTTAAAGGTTACATGCAATTGATTAACATATTGTATTTTCATGATTTTTGTTGTTTTAATAATTTTTTGCAAAATAGCTACAGAATACAGGCGTTTCGTAGCTGATCACGCATTCCGTAGCTGGTCACGCATTCCGCAGCTGTTTTAGAGTTTAAATGGGTTACAGGTGTCGTCTGAAAAAAAAAACACATATGGGAAAATTCTACAGCACTCCCTCATCATTCGTTGCTCTCCACGAAGTATGAGTTCGAATCTCCAAGCGGTTATGCACGTGGAAGAGATTAAAACTAAGAGGTAGTTTCCTATTAAAACACAGACTCTACAGATGTCCGTAATGAAGAACGAGGCTGTCAATAAGAGTTTTAATTTGATTAGAATTGGGAAAGACACTTATCCCTTTATTTTCTCCAGATTAGTTATGTAATCTTGATATAAATATGACTCGGGAGACCGAGCAACGTTAGTTAGATTTTGGTTAGATTTTGTTTCCGTTGCTAGATCTCAGAATACTCTATTTTGAAGAAATCCTCCCTTAATGAAAGAAGCATTGTCTTATTGCACGAGCTAAGTGAATTTTGAGTAAATTTGCATGCTACTCTGGTGGTAGAGGGCCCCTACTGCCCGAGGAGTTTTTAATTTAGATAAGTAACTCTCGTTTCATTCTTAGCTTAGTTAATTTTCTGAATTCTGCGTTTTTATGTTCATTTGTATTGAATGCTACAGTTTAGTCTCGTTCTAATGAATTCTTCTAAAATACCTCTAATGATGAATGGGAATTAACTATGGTATTTTAGGAGTTTAATTGTGTTTTCATTTCGAACTGTGTGTTTTATGTTCAATTGCATTGAATAATACAGCCATACTTGTTTTCACAAACTCTTCCAAAATATCATTCATATTGAACAAGATGGGCTGTAGAATTCCTTAGGATAGTTGCATGTTAATTTAGTTACAACACTCCGGAGGTAGAATGCATTTAGTTCAGCTCTGTCATTTCATTTCAAGTTTGATAATGGCTTTTTAGTTTAACAATGTTCACTGCACTTCAAGTAGACTAGTAATACTCTAGTTTAGTCTTAGCTCACTGTATTAACATTCCAATTTTAGTTGCTATCCATTGCATTTTAAATTGTATTAGTTTTTAACTTTAAATACCACAGTCTTCATTATTTACAAAACTTCTTTTGTTCCAAACTCATATTAATACATAATCATTTGGATAGAAGCTAGTATCAGTCTAAGACCTGGAGTATTTTGCAACCTTTTTACCATTTCACAAACAAGCCTTTTCTCAAAGACTATTCTAAAAAGGAAATCTATAACTTCTGAGTGAGGCCTAGTAGTGTTAAATTAAGTTGCAGAATAGAATTAGAAGCTAGTTTAGAGTAGAAATCTTATTATGCTACAAATGTTCTTTTCCAAATATATTCCAATAAACCTTTAATCATGGATGAGATGTTGTAACATTGTAAGTTGATTGTTTGATTGTTTAGTTAGGAAAACTTCATTTACACTTAACTTGTCCATTTCCCAAGCTCTTCCAACATATATTTAATGAATGAATTGGATAAGTTTAAGCTCATGTTGTGATTTATTTCCTTGAAGTCATTATCAAGCTTTGCATTTGTTGTTTGCTAGCCATAGTTTAGGCTTTGTTCTGTTTTAGTATTTGCATTTGTTATTTTCCATCCATAGTTTAGGCCAATAGCTTCTTTTCACCAGCATTTAGTTCTTTCCCTTTTCAAACATAAAACAATAAAACCAAAAACATCAGAAAACACTAAACACAACGAAGTAGGAAGAGGTTTCTTAGGCACATATGGTGCACTTCACTTCAGCAGTTTACCAACCCTGGTTGACAATTAATGAGCTCAATTTAGGAGACTAGGTTGAGCACAAACAAGCCCTGCAGATAGAAACCAAGTCTGGGAGTACCAATGATACTACAGGATTAGCTACCGGGAGTTGTAATGCTGGAAATCTGGAAGAAAAGTTAATACAAAATTCATCTACATTCCTCCCATTTTCAACCGGATATTTTAATTGGATTTGCTAAAATATTAACGTTGCAAATGGAGGAGAGTCAAAAGGTATACATTAAAATACAAGGAGTCGGCCCAGCTACATAAATATTAGGAGACTTCTTTATTTCCAAGCGATTCGAAGTTTGATTTTTGGATCAGTAGTACTAGTTCGAAGTCATGAGGAGACCAGCAATGGATAAAACCTTCGTGGGGTTTTAATTTTGGTCGACAATCCAAGCCTTCGAAATTTCAATTTTTAATTTAGTCTGTCTTTTAAGATTATCAGTTGTTTCCTTTCAACAAAGAAATGACAGCTGGAATAATCAAATGAATTTTTTTTAGAAATTTGCTTCAGTGCTTCGAAGTTACGAGGAAAAAGCGATGGATAAAAGACTTTAGAAAATTATAAGCTTTGCCCGTATTTTATTTTTGGTTGATAAATTGAAGCCTTTGAGAATGAGGTTTTGAATTTCAGGCCATCCTTTATGGTTTTTGCATATCAAAAGCATGAGGATTCGAAAAAAATTCCGTTGAAAGAATAAAATAAAGCTTATGGAGAAATTTGCTTCAAGTGATTGGTACTAGTTTGAAATGTGGAGTTTGGAGCGCGATAAAGTGATGACCGTTGGATGTACAATGATCGACGGAAAAATGGGTACATTTGAAATATAATGTGGACATATTTGTGCGGTTGGAATCTTTGGGTTATTATCCAAAGTCGAATTGTTAAATGAATTGCCATAATTATATTATTGTCTCTCCAAAATTCACTTCGGGATATTAATGGGCGGAAATATATATTTGGTGACACTATGAGGAGTCATATATATGGATTAAATAAAGTGGATATAAAATTATGGTTTAGAACATAATTTTGATAAAGGAATTTGATTTTGATTAAATAATTCTACTGTTTGGGTTTTATAACCATGATTTAACAAGAGAGGAAATGTTCGATTGAAGGTGGAGATGAACAAGCTCCCGAATGAGAATTTGGGTGATATGCATGGGGATGTTCATAATTAAAATATATATGCATAATGTGGATTCTTCACAGTTTTGGTTAAGTCATTTTGGACCAAAGCTTGTAGTTGGAAATGGATAAATTCTTTTGATTTGTGTTTTAACATTGTAAACACAATTTCTTGATGTTGTAGAAACTCTTTTTTTACCATCATGTGGCGGCATCTAAGGGGGAGTTATTCAGGATGGAAAATGTACGAGTTGTATATTCTTCATAAAGAGGTTGAAATAAGAGTAGATTTTTCTCCGCAAACAGGTGAAGAGAGGAGAATTGATGTTGTATGGTGCATAAAAGTGCAGGAAAATGTTTGAACTAAAATGACGAGCTTATGGGCATGCGAGTATTTACAGTGACAAAGACGGCACAGAAGAGTGGAATCCAGAGAATTGAGATTGTGAAGAAAAGGTTTTTTAATAACTTTAACATGAGCATAAGGTATTATACATCATTTCGAGAAGATATTTTTGAATGTTGAAAATTGAATGGTTTATTTATTTTCACCATAAAAATAAATCTTGGAAAACATGGATTGCATTTCGTTTAAAGACTTCAGCATCATGAGAAAGGGAAAATTGATGATCTTTTCATAAAAATGAAGTATGAGAGAGAGTGAAGATTTTACATCCTAAAAATATATTAGGAGTGTATGTTTGTTGGAGGATTGTATAACTTGAATTAAGTCAAAATATCCACTATCATAATTATTGGGTCAAACCTTGAAGTCAAAACAGATGTTAGAGTCAAATGAAAGTTTGGATAGTTTGAGCTAAGATTGAGTATTTTCATCCAAGATGAAGAATTGGTGTAAGTCTGAAGTCAACGAGTCGTAAGCTAAGTAAAAAGTCTGAATGTAATGGGGTGCATGATCGGCAGAGCTCGACACCCAAATAATTGGTCATTGTAACACATGAATTACTAAAGCATTTTTTGCAGCAAAGTGAAGCAAGAGAATTTCCCAGAGACTAATTCCAAGACAAAGAACCGAAAGAGGTCAAGCGCCGAAAGAAATCTTGCATTGTTGAATGGAAAGTGTGAAGGATTGCTGATAAGAGGATTGAATGAAATCCACACGTGAATAGATGAAGTTCACAAAGAAGGGGAAGATGACTGTTGATAGTCATTTCAGAAGATGTGATGAAGACCACAGAAGAAGGAAGAAGAAGGAAAATTCCAAGGTAAGTGGCATATGTGAACAATTGATGGATGAAGATTATGAGCGGGAAAAGGCTGAGATAACAGTTCACCTTGAATTTTTGATGGAGTTATTGCAAAGAAATAGGAAGGACCAAACACATGGTCGGACCATGAGAAATAAGGTAAAGTGGCAGAGACTACATGCAAAGAGGGAAAAGCAGGTAAATATATAGTTGGCAGAAGAGCTGAGGAAGCTCGAGCAGATGATAAGGTGTGAAGAACTCAGAGAGGCTGAGTTAAAAATGGATGTTTCCATTTGTGGCCTAGAACAAGGTGAAATTTTGGGTGAAGAGATCAATGAGGAAGATCTCATGAGCTATTGGGATAACCCAGAAGAAGCTGAAGATGTGTTGGCAAGAGAAGCAGATGAGGCTATGAAGCCTTGCATTGTTAAATTTCACAGTTTATGTATGTTTGCAGGATGTGCGAAATATGGTCAACAGTCTGGTGAAACTGTCAAAGAGAAGAATGAAACTCTTGAGATGAAGTCTGAGGAAGAATGCCTTTCAGAGGAGGAAGGTATTGATTTGTTGCAGCAGGAAGAAATTATAAGTGAATTCTTGTTTGGGGTAAGACAACCAGTTGAAGCTGTTATGGAGTAGAAGCATACTGGAAATGTCGAAGAGATATTCCAAGGAGGTAAACAAATGTATTTGTTTAGTGAATTTGCTGACCGAATTCTACCATGTGATGATACAGGAACCAGGAAAACTCAGGAAGATTTCCAGAAGAAGAATGAAGCTGGGAAGGAAAGATGTGATGAAGTGCTAGGAAGATTTCATATGGAAATCGAGTTCTTGGAACGATGGCTTAAGGAACCCGAGGGAGAAGTAAAGCTTGCAGAACCTGATCCAGCAGAAATTTCAGTTACTATGCATGATAGGGATGAAATATTTTTAACATTTATGGAGTTAAATGTGTGTTATAAATTTTCAACTAATGATGTAACTGTAGGTACATAAAAAGACATTAACAGATATGATGTCAAAATCAGAGAAATTGAGCAAAAATTATTTGGCATTGAGATGGAAGATCAAAAGCAGCAAGAAAATTATGTCCGTAGAGACATAAAGGAGACGGAAATATTGATCCAACAGGATAAAGAGGAAAGCAGCTAGCAGTTCAAAACATAATCTACTGAAGTCAAAAAATTCAATGATGGAAGATTGGTGCTTGAAGCATCAAAAGAGGTCGAAAGGTATTATCTTTTTAAAACTAACATTTTGTTGGTAAATGCAGGTACAACACCGGACGAGAAATTTTTTGCTATAAAAGAAATCAATGACTATAGTTGTGGTCAAGAAGAAATTCTTGATTATTTTCCATTGCAGAAAGTTGAGTGTTCAGCTCAATTGGAAGCATAAAAGTTCGACAAAGAGGAATTACTCCAAGGAATTGGTGAAAGAAAGTGTTGGAGAAGCCAATGGAATCTGATTGACAGAGTGAATGATGAGTTACCAAATCGAGTTGATACTTTGAAGGATCAGCGGCAGAACAAAGTTTGGAATCCTGGAGGGAGCAAGTCATCAGGACTTGTGGCTGTCGCATTATTACAGAAAAGCGACGGACCTCATAGACAGGAGTCTATGGAAACTTCTTTACATGGGGAGTCTGATGCAGGAGCATCAAAACTAAATTTTTATTATTCCTTTATGTAATTTAGGGGGTGAGATATTTTAATTATTTATTTAATTTTTTTGCTCATTTTTAATTAATTAAGAGAGAAAATATAAATGTGAGGATTATTGTAAATATTCCTTAAATAATTAAGGATATGAGTGGAGTTGAATTAGGTAGATAATCTAGGGATGAGGAATTCCATAAACGGGACTTAGTTGAGTCCAAAAAAATATAAATCTAATTTATATTTTAAGTTGAGATTTGTGTGGAGGAAATTATGGAATGGAATAAATTATATTTATGTATAAATATGTAGCTTGTGAGGGTGAGAAAAGACAAGTGAGGAAGTGAGGAAGTGAGGAATACAGAGAGAGTAAGAGAAATGGTTTGAAGGGTCGAGAGCCAAGAGGTCGCCCATTGTAATATTTGGCCAAAGAGTTTTTATGTTTTTATATCAGTATTTTATTTATGTGGCTCTCTTTCCTTCATATGTATTTTTGAGCTAAACATATTTGTGGTTTTAACGAAGAATTTTAACTTTGAAGGTAGCACATGAGTTTTTATATGCTAGGATTTGTTTAACCTAGTATCTTGGCATCAAAATCCATGATAAAATGAAATTGGATTATTGATGTTATATAATATTTCAATACGTGCCCTTTTGGTTCCATCCAACAGATATCAATGTCCACAACGAATAAATTTCAACCCTCTCTTTGAGGTAAGATGAACAATGATAAGATGGGTAAATTGCTTCATGTCATCTTCAGTTTCTACAGAATGTAAATATTAAAGTTTCACAATCACTGAATCCCTCTTCAAATTTTATGTATCAAGGGACAACAACTTATGATGATCCTTTCCCTCTTGAACAATATGTTGATTGTATCTAGGATGACCACTCTTTGAAAGGAATTTTTCGATAACATCTGTATGAGAATTATTATGTCCATAATACACCCCCACCTGAAGTTTCATAAGAACCTCATTCATATCCTATAAGGATGAATCTTGTGTCTGGCTGGATCTGTAGACAAGACCATCCATCAAGAGACAAAGTTGCATTCTAGACAAGGGACAGCTAGTAGACAAAAAAAAAGTGTTTTTGTTAGCTCGTTCTTTGAATGTCAACCCATTTTTCATCTCCAATAATATCTCTTGTGGTGGAGAATTAGCTTTCGATTTTAAAGCTTCTACAAATGCATCTTCAACATAACTTGTTTCAACTACATGATTGTCGACAGCCTTAGAAACACCCCAATGATTGTTCAGATCAATTAAAAATTGTACTACCATCCTTGTCCCATAATTATCTTCAATGTAAAGGAACAATGAAATAATCAAACTTGAAGTATCTTCCTCTCCTTTTTTTAAGTTGAAGTATCTTCCTCTCCTTTTTTTAACTTGAAGTATCTTCTTGCCCTCGCCATCATTTTCGTTAATAGATTCATCTAGTTTGCATGAAAACAAGATAATCCCAAACCTCATAGGGAAATGGTTCTCAAACATATACATCATTGTATCTACAGCCTTAGCCTAGTCGCAGATGAAGGGTCAATGACATAAACAACATGGTAAATATTCTTACGAATATAATGGAACTAACTAGGGAAGACTAGCATAAGCAACTCATTCAGATTGCTTCACCTTATTCTATTCATAGATTCCTCCTCTAAATTGTTCAAATAGTGTACGTGGATAGAACGGAAATCTAAATGAAAAGAACTCAGTTCGCAAGGTGAAGGTGCATATAATAGCATATTTATACCCTTTCGAGGAACATTTAACCTAGTTACCTCGTCAGCCAATGAAAATTTGCCATGAAAAAATCCCATCAACAAGAAAAGGTCAATGCTCTCGATGTTTAATAAATCTCCATTTATTTCTATCATGGATTTTCCTGGAGGCACCATCCGTTGATTTGTAATAATTTCATCTATGATTTATTGATTAAGCTTCATCCGAGACAAAGATGACACCAAATTTGGAAAATTTTGAGTTATTTGTTGCATAGAGTACAATAGATATTAAGCCTAAACAATCCTTTGAGATGTTTGATGTCCTAGATCTTTCAATTCCCATACATCCATGATATGATATTGTATATTACAGCAAATAATCTCAAAATTCCATCAAATTTGTAGTTAACTCAGGTTTGTGTTCCAAGACCTTGGAAAATATGAATCCTCTTACTTCCTGGTTAAAATCTTTAATTTCCGGGTCTTCCCAGGTTATTCCTTTCTTCACTTCATTATCATCAATGGATTTGTACTCCATGTTCTTCAAAGCAACTTCTACACCATAGCCAGCCAAATTCAATAGGCTCCATGTGCCTATAGTATTGCAGTACTCAGCCTATAGTATATGCGACCATGACTCCCATTGACTTGACACTCTTTCATGCTTTGGGTGAACCATTCATGGCAGAAATTTGATGATGTTAGACAATGGCCTTTGAGGCTACGACAATAGCATTATTCATAGGCTCCATTTATTCAAAAACTGCAAATTCAAGGGTATGGAAGATACATTTGATGAAAAAAAACTATGACGCTAACATTGGCTCCAATGGTAATGGCAACCTCCTAGTGAGGTGCCAAGAACAAAAACCGCAGATTAGTAGCCTATTTAGAGCATTGGGCAATGGAGTCAATATAAAAAACAGAACTGATTGACTGACTTACTAACTGATTAATGTAAATAATTGACTAATAGAAAAACAGATTACATTTATTCTCATAACCACTGTACAAGTTGAAAACTACAGATGAAATAAGACAAATATGACAGCACATCACCAAAGTCTTAGGGCCTTCTCCTTGAGCTTCAAACTCTAACAATAGTTGTCCACACCACACTTGTAATACTAATCACCTGATCCACAAGCTTCTCTTAATACTGAAAAGCCACTTTGTTGCAACTGAAAAAATGAAACATGATCCTTCCTATGAGCTTATTTATATACAAAGAAACCTACTCTAAGTTTATCTCTGAAAAACTGAATTAGGTGATACTAAAATTCCAATACAACCAATCCAGTAGCTTCTCAACTGTGGCTTCTTGACTGAGTTTCAACAGAATCCAAAATGGAACAGATATTGGAAATGGAGACTGATTGCATACTTTTTCTTCACAATAGAAACATAATCAGAATTTTGTGGTGAACAATTCCTCCATATAGATGGCTATGGGATCATGAAAGATGTGATTTTTTTAATCATCAAAGCTTTCAACAATTATATTATTCTTGTTATGCAGTCCAATTGTGCTCTCTTCACCATCATATATTTTCAACTGTGAGTTATCAAATTCACTCTCAAAACACTCTTAATTCTCAATATCAAAGGGCAACACTACCACTTCTCATTCTAGTTGGAAAAGGTTCCCAAAGAAATGATTTTGACATTTCAAATTATGGGACTGAATTTGGACTTCTAAAGCTTGAAGATATTACTATTTTTTTTCAGCAAACTCTTCTTAAATTTTGTCTTGGCTTTAGATCTACATTTTCATGACTTTATATAAATAGATAAGAAAATAGATAAAGCTTCATCAATTTGACCATCATCAAAATTGTCCCAATATTCTTTGAAACCTTCAATAGAAATAGGATCTTCCACATACCATGTCATATTGTTTCACAAGCAATCAGATTAAGCTCTAAATGCTTCGAATAGTGGAGTCACCATGACTATTTTGCAATATGGATTCTCTAACAATGGAGTCGCTCAATGAATGATTTAGCCTTCCAGTGTTTGACTATTGTCCACCATTAGGAACCAGATCTGCAACTTTGAAAATCTTTCCCGGAGAATATTAACATTTTTGTTCGATCCCTGGCAATGGTGCCACTATGTTAGCACTCCATAAATCCATTTAGGATTAAAAAATGGCTACATAGGTAACCACAGACCACTTGTAGGTTAAGGTATATTCCCCTAACCTTGGAGAGGGATCTCTCGCTGGATCAACTATCAATCAAAGACCGATAGGATATGGATTTTAGACTGGATATTAAACTTAGAAGGTAGATGACATAACATTTAATGAAAATTGTTGGGAGAGAGGGCCACTGAAGTATAAAAGCATAAAACATCACGACATGCAAGAGCCATCTAGATAATAGAGGGAAGGTAGGCATACATTCCAAGTCAATTATCAATCGTAGTATAGTGAAGAATGAGGGAAAAATAAAAATATATAGCAAATGAAACAGAGCATATGATTATGAATTCTTCTACATAACTAATGAAAAAATATTCAAAAGAACCATGACAGAGCAATGAAGAATTCCATTATGTATGAGATCCACAATTATCCTGAGCACATAAGGATGAATTAAAGACAACAACTTCATAAATGGATATTATTAACATAAGTAAAACACAAACCTGAAACCACACACCACAGGAATCTTTGAAAACAGGGGAGTATGCCTGCTCTGAGATTTTTATTCCAAAAGAGAAAACACATACACCAGGCCTAGTTCGATCAATCGACCAAAAACAACCAACTTCGTTATTTATCATGTTCTTAAATACACTTACAACATAGAAGTATCTCATGACCAAATACAATGTATGACTCAATCCATCCAGAATGGATCGGAACACCCAAATTCAAAAGCCCATTGTTTATTGACATAAAAAATTATATAAAAGAAATCCTAAACAACATCTCTATGTATTTAGGAAAAAACATAAAATGCTACTTTATGGCTATATATTTAATCTATATAGATGGAAATCCTATCTCAAAATATCTTATCCTAGCATCAAAAAACCTTGAACTGAAGCTGAAGATGGAAACAACACTTAAAGTTGTGTTGCGCAACAGCTACATGTTGGCACGCTTCTCTATGTGTTGGAGGGAAACTTAGCTGATGACAGGGCACTGATTAGACCTATGATTAGGAAATTGACCCTTCCATATGTTCAATGGCAACTGACAACCTCAAAACATCCATTTCATCTAGGTGTAGTATGTGCGCAGCACTTGTGAAGCAAAAATTTCAAACACATTGTTTTGCACCTTTCTTCCCGCCTCAGATCAAACTAGATGATTACAACTACTCCATTAAAGCTCTATTATATAACAAAAACTTCCAAAATGAAAAAATATATGTACATCCTCCACAAAAACATGAAAAACCCTTGTTGTGCAATAATTATGATCCAAGTGGATATTGGTGGCCACCCGCCTATTCCACTTGGGGCCCCACCGTTGTCTCTTTCAGTTTTTCAGTTTCGGCACAACTTACCATTTTTAGCAGTTTTTCGGGTCCTAAACTTCCAGAGCCGTTTTGAGGCCCTAAACGATGTTTTTTGGGCATCGTGCCTCTAGCAAATATCATTCCAATTGTGGCGAAAGTTGCAGTCCTCGGATATATCTTTCTAATGATGTATCATGTGCGTCAAACAGAGATAGTATGCCAAAGTTACGTCCCTGGGAAGTTGAAACACCAATTTACCCAAACGGGGCCCATAGTTTTGGCGCTTCATCTCCTAGGGTTAGGTTTTTGGATGTTTATGGTTCTCCATTGTTTCTAAATAATAAATAGGCCCTCGAGCCTCATTGTAACTCAATTCAGAGGCTTGTAGCTGCCACATCTCTCCTCAGAGATAGCTACCAGTGCCCAAGCTAGTTTTATTTCCATATTGTCTGTAAGAAAATTTCAGTTCTTTGATATTAATGAAATAAAGTGTTATTTCCGCTGCATCTCTGTATTTATGGTTATGTATTTATTTTTTTGCGTTCCTGCATAAATCTAGATCAGTGGTATCAGAGGGGTCTTCTTTTCCTCGATCCTTCTTTGCATGTCCCCAACGAGGTCGGGGTATAAAGAGTTAGGGCTCGATCTGGTGGAACCTTTGCAAGATCAGCCTCACAAACCCTGACAGACACCCATGGGGGATGAAAAGAAAGATGAGGGAGCAGGAGATCCTATCAAAATAATGCTCGAGGAGGCCCTCAAAAAACAAAGGAACGCGATGATAGATAACTTTTCCCGGATCCTTCAACGGCTGCCCACCGGTGGCGCATCTGCATCCAGCAGCCACTCTGGAGGTGCGACTCCTTTTAAGATACAAGTAAATTTTGACATTCCCATATTTTAGGGTCAAATAGATGCAGATGTCGTAGATAGATGGTTGAATCTATTAGAAGGATATTTCTCGGTTCATGACTTTTCCGACAGGGAGAAGATTATTTTTGCACTCCTCAAAGCTGCCCCCCATGTCAAGGACTGGTGGGAAACCCATTGTGAGAAAAAGGACAAGACAAAACCCTCTTTGTTCTCGGTCGTACCCACTTGGAATTCTTTCCAAGACACCGTCAAGGAACAATACTATCCCGTGGGGAGCTATGAGGACAAGTACATACAATCGACCACGCTGCAGCAACAAAGGGATCAAGATGTGCATGAGCTGACGAATTTGTTCCATACCCTGCGCACCAAGTTGGGTATCAAAGATTCAGAGAAACATCTGGTGCTAAAGTATCGTAGTTGTCTACATAGATACATTCAGGAGAAAATGGAGTTCCTCAACATCTCCTCGCTTGGTATGGCATACCAGTATGCTGCCAAGATTGAGCAGAAGTTCATACAAAAGAAACGAGACTTTGGATCTGCAAATCAAAAGCAAGGGAAAGGTGCTCCCAAACCGTAGAACAAAGGACAGATCCAAGGCATGGTGACTCAAGACAACCTGTCGAAGCCACAAGCAAAGAACAACACCACAAAGCCAAAGAAGGACACGGGAAAGTGGTGTGAGTTCCATAAGAGCTCCACTCACAACACAAGTGAGTGGTAGGCCAAGCAGTCGCTGGTGGCCGAGATGCGGGCTTCTGAGTCCGATGCATGCTCCGACTCTGAATCAGAACTTGACAAGGGGAATGAAAAAAGGAAAAAAATTATTGATGCAGAGCCCAATGCCACTGTTGCCACTACAAAGATCCAGAAGAGGAGGAACCAGAAGATCCGGAGGAGGAGAAATGTCTCTTCCTCTCCCAGATGTGGGTAAAGGGCTCCCCGGTACAGTTCATTGTCGACAATGGGAGCCAAAAGAACCTCATTTCGGCAGACGCCATGAAGCAGTTGAGCTTGCCGACCACAGCTCAACCACATCCATACACCATCGGGTGGCTTCACCAAGGATGAGATCTCTGCGTCAGCCAGCAGTGCCGCCTTACCTATAGCATCAAGCCCTTCACGGATGAGGTATTATGTGACATTGCTCCTATTGATGTTTCTGATGTATTATTAGGACAACCATACTTGTGGAAGTGTCATGCTGTGTATGAGTCTCGACCTCGTGCTGTTATTTTTACTTTGGGAAATAAGTTGTACAGGATACCAGAGGTACCACCTCCTACCACTATCTCTTTGGTTACTGCAAAACAACGCAGTAAGCTCATTTCCCAAACCAGGAAATTTGTTTTCTTGATGATCCTCCCCCAGGGCAAGAAGAAGAATGTGGCCACGACCTTCAGACAAGGCTCCTCTGCACGACAACAACAAATGGATAAGGTTGTGGAGGAGTACGGGGAAATTTTCACCTCACCCATAGGGGTTCCTCTGCACTGTCAGGTCAAGCACCCGATTGATCTGACCCCAGGTGCGCCGCTACCCAACGGACCGATCTATCGACGCTCTGTTTTGGAGAACGATGAAATCAAGAGGTAGATTCAGGAGCTGCTGCAAAAGGGTCACATCCGACGAAGTTCATCGCCTTGTGGGAGCCCGATCGTGTTGGTACAGAAGAAGGATGGGACGTGGAAACTCTGTATTGACTATCGGGTGCTAAACAAGATCACTATCTGGAATAGGTACTCGATCCCACGGATTGATGACCTTCTGGACCAACTCAAAGGTGCAAAATATTTCAGCAAGATTGACTTGAAGTCGGGGTATCACCCGGTACCGATTGAACCCTCCGATGTGTGGAAGACTGCCTTCAAAGCCAAGGAAGGCCTTTTCGAATGGCTGGTCATGCCTTTTGGGTTGACGAATGCTCCCGCAACCTTCATGAGGATGATGGACGATATCTTGTGGCCATTCACCAACTCATTTGTAGTGGTGTACTTGGATGACATTATGATCTTCAGCAAGACTTGGGAAGAGCACCTTCAGCACATCCGACAAGTCCTCCAAACACTGTGGCAACACAAGTTGTGTGCCAATTTGGAGAAGTGCATGTTTGGCATGACCCAGGTTCAATATCTGGGATACATTATTGATGAAAGGGGGTGCATGTGGATCCAGCCAAGATCCAAGTCATTCGGGATTGGCCAGCCCCAACCACTATAACAGAGCTTCGCAGCTTTCTGGGTCTTGCTAATTTCTACCGTAGATTCGTGTTGGGATTCTCTCATATCACTTGGCCCTTGAGTCAAGTCACCAAGGGAGGAGCAAGAGAAAAATTATTTTGGTCAGAACCTCAACAGAAGGCATTCACATAATTGAAAAATCGCCTCTGTTCTGCCCCAGTGCTCACATTACCAGACTTGCAACAGCCATTTGAGATCGAGACAGATGCCTCTGACTATGCTATTGGGGCAGTTCTTACTCAACAGGGACATCCAGTGGCATATCACAGTGAGACATTGTCTGACACAGTTCGTAAGTATCCCACTTATGACAAAGAAATGTATTCCATTGTGCAAGCTTGTCGACAATGGAAGCATTACATTTTGGGGAAGGAAACAATCATCCACACAGACCACCGGCCCCTGCAGTTCATACAGACACAAGGGAAGTTGCAGAATGATCGCCATCAGAAGTGGTCCACATATCTCCAACAGTTTCATTTGAACATCAAGTACAAGAAGGGTAGCACCAATAATGTTGCAGACTGCCTCAGCCGACCACCGATCGTGGCGCTCACCACCGTGCTCAACTCTTGTGGGCACGAGACTTCTGATTGGCCGCTTCTCTATGAGAGTGACCCAAAATTCGGCCACACTTACAAGGCACTCTTGGGGGGTACGCAAGTTCCAAATTTTCACCTCCAAGATGCACTTTTATGTCACATGGGACACTTTTGTGTTCCTTCAAGCGAGCGTGCCAAGATGATATGGGAAGCACACTACAGTCGAGTCGCTGGGCATTTCGGGGTCGAGAAAACAGTAGCAATCCTGCAGAAGTATTTCTATTGTCCGAACCTTCGAAAGGATGTCGAGAAGCACATCAGATCCTGCACTGCTTGTGCCATTGCCAAACCGACCATCAAGAAGCAAGGCCTATATACTCCTCTACCTACCCCTAGTCGACCTTGGGAATCCATCTCCATGGATTACATGTCGGGCCTGCCTTGTACTAAGCAGGGAAATGACTGTGTTTTTGTGGTCATCGACAGATTCTCGAAGATGGCCATTATGGCGGCCTACAAGAAGAATATCACAGCAGAAGCCACTGCTAAACTCTTCTTTGAACGAGTGTGGGTGCACTTTGGGATCCCACAGTCTATCATATCAGATCAGGATAGCAGGTTCCTCAACACATTTTGGTCCAGCCTCTGGTCGATGTTGGATACCAAGCTCACCAAGTCCACAGCTTTCCATCCCCAAACAGATGGCCAGACAGAGGTCGTCAACAGAATGATTGTACACATTCTGCGCATGTATAATTCAAAGCATCCACGCACATGGGATGAGAGCCTCCCATATGTACAACATAGTTATAATCGGTCTCTCCACAGTTCAATCAGCCATAGCCCCTTTCAGGTGGGCTTGGGATTCCAGCCACTATGTCCTATTGACGTAGCCATACCATTTGCAGCTGCTCAGGCCGATTCAGCTCATGTCCAGTCTGAAGTTGACAAAGCAAGTAACTTCATCGAGCGCATTCAACACATCTGCCAACAGGTTCATGATATATTGGACAGAGCCAATGCCAAGTACAAGCAACGCCTTGATCAACACCGGGTGCCACACAACTTCCAGGTGGGTGACAAAGTATGGCTACATTTGTAGAAGGAGCGCCTCACTGGACCCCACCGCAAGCTTCGCCCGCTCCGATACGGGTCGTACACCATCACCGAGGCTGTAGGGAACAATGCCTTCGAGCTTAATAGTATTCCACCATTCCTTGGTCTGCACCCGCCTTCAATGTGGATCGGCTTCGTCCTTACTTCCCACCTCTACCGGACACCGTACACAGAACAACTCACATCAACAGAAAGTTAAACCCTACAGATCGCATGGAACAAAGCCACTCACGATTGTATCATGGACATGGAACAAAGAGCACTCGCCAACACATCCAACCGTATCGAGTTGTCACCTCCGTTGGGCCAACTCTCAGACCAAGGCAAGTGGTTCACCGTGGACCAAGTTCGGAAGAAAGCCTTCATTCATAGAGGAACTCAACGCAATGGGTACCATTTCTTCCTAAGGGGGAGTGAATGATCCAGTGGATATCGGTGGCCACCCTCCTATTCCACTCGGGGCCCCACCTTTGTCTCTTTCAGCTTTTTCGCTTCAGACAACTTACTATTTTTAGCAAGCCAGTCCCTAACTTCGAAGTCGTTTTGAGGCCCTAAACGACATTATATTCTTGGATAGATCTTTCTAATGATGTATCATGTGCGTCAAACGGAGATAGTATGCCGTTACGTCTCTCAGAGTTAACACCAATTTACCCAAATCCAGTCTATAGTTTTGGTGCTTCATCTCCTAGGGTTATGTTTTTGGATGTTTAGGGTTCTCCATTGTTTCTAAATAATAAAGTAGGCCCTTGAGCCTCACGTGTACCTACAACAGAGGCTTGTAGCCACCACATCTCTCCTCGTAGATAGCTATCAAGGCTCTAGCTAGTTTTATTTCCATTTTGTCCGTAAGCAAATTTCAGCTTCTTTGATATTAATGAAATAAAGTGTTATTTCGCCGTATCTCTATATTTATGGTTATGTGTTTATTCGTTGCATTCCCGCATAAATCGGGATCAAAATGAAACCGTAAAATAAACATTCTAAAATAATCAACTAGACTATCACCTTCGTCTCTCTTACCGGATAAGAGAGACTCACGGGAGATGCCTTAGTGTCCTTACAAGAGTGTTAAATTTTTTTATGAATGGTGATTGAGTTGATCAGATTTGGCCGTGGTTTAGTATGTGGCCTAGGTACATTTCTAGATGTAAAAATCAATAACTTTACCAAGAAGCAAGAAAGGAAATCCTAAGAAAATGAAATTGGGTTGTCGATGTTATACAATATTTCAATGTGTGCCATTTTGGTTCCATCCAACATATAGTGAAGTCCATGAAGAATAAATTTCAACCTCTCGGGAGGTAAGATGAAAAATGAAAATATGGGTCACCGACTTCATGTCATCTTCAAAATTTAGAGAATGTGTAAATATTGAATTTTCACAATCACCGAATCCATATTAAAAACTCGATGTAGAAAGGGATACAAAACTTTTGATGATCCTTTCCCTATCGAATAATATGTCGATTGTATCTAGGATGATCACTCTTTGAAATGAATTTTTCCGTAATATCCGTATGGGAATTAATATCTTCATAATATACCTCCCGAAGTTTCATAAGGTCTCCTCATTCATGCTCGTAAGGCCGCATCTTGTGCCTAGCCGGATCCGTAGACAAGACCATTCATCAAGAGACAATGTTTCATTCTAGAAAATCCCTAACTTGTAGACAAAAAAAATTCTTTGATCAGCCTGCTCTTTGAATGTCAACTCATTTTTCATCATCAACAAGATCTCTTGTGGTCGAGAATTAGCTTTCGATTTTAAAACTTCTACAAAAGTATCTTCAACATAACTGCTGTTAAATCCAATCGTCATTGTTCAGCTTCCTAGAAACACCCCAATGATTGTTCACAACCCAATTAAAAATTATACTACCATCCTTGTCCATAATTCTCTTCAATGTAAAGGAACAATGAAATAATAAAACTTAGCATCTTCCTCTCCTTTTCTAAACTTGTTCTTTTGCTCTTTAAAATACGTTGGGATTTCACCATCATTTTCTTCAATAGATTCATCCGGGGCTTTGCATGAAAACAAGATAATTCCAAACATCATAGGGACATGATTTCAAACATATACATCATGGTATCTGAGCATCTTTTATCCTGTACCATAACATGAAGGGTCAATGACATAAACAACATGGTAAATATTCTTTACGAATATAATGGAACTGACTGTGCAAGAATGTTGTAAGAAACTCATTCAAACATTTCTTCGCCATATTCTATACATAGAGTCCTCTAAATTGTTCCGTATAGTGTATGTGGATATAACATAAATATAAATGAAAATAATCATCCCATATGTGCGTGTATAATAGCATATTTATATCCTTTTAGGAATCCCAACCTAGCTACTTGGTCATCCAATGACAATTCTCCATGAACCAATCCCATCAACGAGAAAAGGTCAATGCTCTCGCTTTTATTAAATCTCCATTTATTGCTCTCAAGGATTTGCCTAGAGGCACCATCCGCTAACTGGTAATAATTTCATCTTTGATTGACCGATTAAGGTTCATCTGAGACAAATATGACACCAATTTTGGAAAATTTGGTTTATTTCGTACAGAGTACAACGGTTCCGAAGCCCGAACAATCCCCTTAGTTGTTTGACGTATTAGATCTTTCAAGCCTCATACATCCAGGGTATCCGATACTATAGATAACAACAAATAATCTCGAAATTCCATCACATCTACAACATTAACTCCAGGTTTGCGTTCCAAGAGCTTGGAAAATATGAATCATCTTACTTCCCGGATAAGATATTTAGCTTTGAGGGGTCTTCCGTTGCTAAGCCCTTTCTTCACTTCCCTATCATCAATGGATTTGCACTCCATGTTCTTCAAAGCAAGTTCTACACCATAGTCAACCAAATTCAATGGGCTCCATGTGCCTATAGTATGTAGTACCTGTACCGTAGCATGGGTCGAACAACATATTAAACTTTTCCCTTTATGTATGCCTCAAATAGTGCCAAGTGAAAATTTGAGAATAACTCAGTCCAAGACCTCCATACACATACAAATTTCCAGACTCTTTCTATTTAATTCTCGGGATAAATGTAATCAAATTAAAAAAAATAGGTTCTTCCTGAATCTTGTGACAATGTTGTCAAAGTGTTAAGCCAAGAAGCAATCTAAAACATAAAATAAAATGGTAGAACCAAAATCAACCCAACAAAATTCACCCTTGGGACTTCAGTCTCTACTCACTCACCAATGATCCAGATCTTTATTGTAAGTGCTTTAATTTAATTTTCGTTGTTCACAATTTCTTCGTGCGACAGGGGAAAATATGATAAGTCCCGGGCTAGCTATCGGTAAAGTACAATTTTTGGAGAAGAAGAATGAAGAATAAAGACAAAGATGTAGGATATTTTAAATTACCATACCTTATGACCATCAAAATTGTTATAGCAATGAACTCAATTTAGACAATTCTAGTAGAGAACACACATAACCCCTTTGACTTGATTGTACAAAACATATGCGACCATGACTCCCATTGACTCGAAACACTTTCATCTCTTGGGTGAACCCTTCATGGCAGAAATTCGACGATGTCTCCAGTGATCTTTTGAGGCTATGACAACAACAAAAGAGTCATAGGCTCAATTTATTCAAAAACCACAAATTCAGTGGAAAATACATTTGATGATAAAAACCTATGACACTAACATACACAATGGGATAAAATTATGACTTAATGAGGGTTTTTAAAGCCTCCCACATAGCGACCGTGAGACCTTCCCTCCAACCTCAGGTTTTCTCTCGTGTGCCTCTCCCCCTCCAAGTCACAGCATGTCCCTACAATTTCACCATGTGCAATGAGATCTTTCCTTTCTTCATCTAATGGAAACTAAACTAAATTCAAGTTGTTGAAACTAGTGGTTTGGCTTCGCAGCATCGATATCATCGTGGAATGACTTGATATCAAATTTTTCTTCCACTTTAAATAAGGATTGATTCAGTGCAGGACTCTAACAAGTAGCCGATCTTTTGGGTTCTTTCTTCGGTTGGTTCGTATTTATCATCTTCTAATCCCTCGATTTGTCCTCTCGTATTCAACCCCCATATTCTCCAACAATTTTACCCTATTGCTTAGGTCCGCATAAGGAGGTTTTCATTTCTTTTTATATCCGATTTGTTGTTCGAGTCATGAAAACCTCAACTTCTGTGATGATCGCCGAGGTTTGCTTGCTGCATTCGTCACCCATGATTAGGGTTTTATGATTTTCGACCCCGTTGATCTAGATCCCCGCAATATCCACAAAATACCAAAAAACATGCTATGATACCAACTATCCGTAAAATTCCATGGATATTTAATTAGATAATTTGTCACAAATGTATCCGATAATATTATATTGTGTAACCGAGATTCTACACTATTAAAGTTTTATTAAGATTTAATATTTCAGAGATTTAATCGTAATTAGTGTATTCATGCGAATATAAATTATGCATGTTATGAATGAAAAAAATAAGATCACACACGCATAAGACACAAGATATTCTTTTTGGTGTTAGAGTTAGTATTTGTATCCTCGTCATCAAAGGATCAAAAATCCCTTTTTCATATCATTTTAAGTGTCCCACTCGTGAATTTTTTTACCATTCCACTAGGTCATGCAAAACATTAGTAATGATGGTAGCCCTATTCCAAAATCATCACTCTTTTCTCAAATTTGATTACTTTCCGGCATACCTTCATACCATGTTGACTCCACAACCATAAAATCAAGATTTCATCATGTCATCACATCACTCATGCCATTATGAAGTTCTAAAATCTTTCTGAGGTCTCATTAGTTCTTTTAGGGTTTTCAAGGTCCATCAAACTACCATCCGCATGCATAAAAGACTGTACAAGAAAAAGGGTGATCCAATAACTTCTCTTCACCATGTGAAGATGATTTGTAAAGATAAATTCTTGCTTCTACATGTAATTTTGGTTTTAAGATGTAATTTTTAATTTTGATTATGTAATTTAATGTCTTCATTTATGTATTAAGTTCTTAGGGTTCTGCAGATGCATACTCAAGGTTCCATCAGCCAAATGAGTCAAAATTCTAAAAAGGCATTAGTGTTCCTAAACACTTCCCATCACTCATATCACTCAAAATCACTTATTTTCCACAGCACTAAACCCTTATTTCCTCTCCCATCGAGCTAGGTTTGCTATGGAATCATAGACATCCGAGTAGAGGAGGCATAAGGAGGCCTATGATCAAAGAAGTATGAGGCTACTGAAATTAACAAACATCATGTCTCCATCATTTTTCAAGAAGTAATTCCAAGGGACAAATCATTTACCACACATAGCCATTATCCACACCATGTTTCACCAAATGGTGACAGAATTTACAAAAATTGAAAGAGGTTTTTGTCCATCATAGGTCAAGGAAGAAAAAAATCATTATGTTTTTACACATGTGTCATGGTTTTGGAGACATGTCAAAATATATGCTGCTGGGCAAGAGAGTTGCTGCACTTCTAGAGTAACCTCCAGGCCAAATTTGTCTCCTTAATGGAGTGTCCAAATGACCTTTCGGATATGTCAAATGATAACTAAACAGAGATATATTTCCAATTAGCTATCATGAGCTCAATTTGGAGTTGAGGAAGGCCTCCAAAAGTTGCCTACAAAAGTACACTCGCATTTTTTCACCCTCATTATGCACTTTTTGACCAAGCCTTGGGAGAATTGATTTTTTAGGGGCTATCGATTATTTTCAAATATTTTTGATAGGTCCATTATGTGTCCATGAGAGAGATATTTCCAATGAGCTATCGTGATCTCAATTTTGACATCTAGAAGGCCTCCAAAATCGGTCTACA
The DNA here is from genome assembly GCA_034641835.2 of Pinus albicaulis. Lineage (NCBI taxonomy): Eukaryota > Viridiplantae > Streptophyta > Pinopsida > Pinales > Pinaceae > Pinus > Pinus albicaulis. The sequence goes on from MU968311.1 coordinate 260,045, forward strand.
ATTTGGCGTTGCACATAGGACAAGAGGCATTGTGCATAGATGGTAGGCACCGCCACCTCGACCAATGTCCGATTTTTCAAGTTTTCTCTCCGCAATTTTGATTTTCACCTTGAGAAATCATGATTTATTGATGTAATTAATAAAATTAAATGTAATTATGATGTTTTTACATCATACTTAGGTAAATACATTAGGTGAAAAGTTTTGATGACATGTAATGAACTTAATTTGCAAAAAGTGAGTGATGAGTCAAGCCACCTCCCTACACTCTAGGTATTCATCTCGCTTTGGTGGAACACCTCAACTTGGGAATTCGACCCCCGAGGTTGGAGAGGTTGTTTGAGGTCTATATCATGCAATTTTGACTCATTTTAGAGTTTGGACATCATTGTATGTTGATGACTGACGTAGAGACTTCTAGTGTAGTCATTTTGGTAGGAAATGAATAAAAGGTTGCAAATTTATTTATTTGGGATAAGCCAGGTATGAGAATTTAGCATTTTTATTCTTATGTCTCATTATGTATGAATGTTTTGTTTCATGATCCATTTCATTTATATGATATGTTGGTTTTTGGGTTGATGAACAAAATACATCTCTCATGCTTCCGTTTTGGGAAAACCTTCATAGTTTTTCCATCTTATTTAGTTTAGAAATAATTCATGCTTAGCTCGCTCTTCTATCTCCTCACCCGTCTGGACTATCCCACTCAAGAAACCCTAAAGTGTTAGGTTTTCTACCTACCTTGCCCCATTGAATCTTGCAACCTTAATCCTATTTTCCCCGATGTAGCCTTTGACCTAGTTCACCCATCCACCCCCGTACTCTATACTCTAGCCTAAACTCCCAATTCATCCAAATTTCTCAAGCTGTGACATTGTGGAGAGAGACTTCTAGTTTGGTAGGTCTAGTTACCAATAAAATATTGGTCCGTGGTTACTCGTTGGGATTTCTTCTTCAAATTTTAGAGATTCCAAAAGGAGGATAACATCTAGGAAAACCTTTGGGAGAAAACCAAGTCAGAAGGTGAGGTTAGCCTCATTTCCTTTCTCTCACAAATATACTATACAAAAAAAGTTATTTTTGTGGACCTTGGGCTGCTATAGTGCACAAATAATCTCTTTTTCTCTACCTCATCTCTTCATTATATTTTCTCAATTAGAACAAAATTTCTCAGAAAGAATGGAATTCTCTTCCTCCTAGTGTTCTATTTATAACACAACGTATAACCTACCAGTGGTTAATTTTAACTACATCAACTCTAACTAGAGTTACAAAATAGACTCTTCAGAGATTTTACATCAACACACATGTCTATCCCCTTTTTCCATGAATAATGGGGGTTGATGCGCATCTTCCCGAACTATAGGTAAGCAGAAGGTCAACTTCGAATGGCATAACTTTACAAAGACCATCGATGCACTTCATGCCGTTGGAAATATCTCTAAGTATATATAATAGCATGAGTAAGTGTGACACAAAAGCGACAAAATTTTATTCAAAAAATCCTTTGATGCCTCAAAACGTTTTGGAAGGTTTCACACCCCCGTCGCCAACCGGGTCCCACCAATAAAACGTCTGCAAGGAAGATTCTCTCCACTTTTTTCACTCCAATTGCATTGGATGGTGACAAACAATATAATGCTCTAATCTCATCAATTGAGCCAACTAATGTGCATTTGACAGATTTTTAGGAATATCGTTTTGATGTATTCCAAAACCCCATTATCATCTAACACAACCTCTATTATCCCTTTCGATGCATAGAAATTCGAAGTCCCCTTGTAGTGCATGTGTTTTCCTTCAACCATAGGATGACATGATTCATGCAATTATATAATTCCCGCACCAACTAATCTCCTCTTCAACTCACATTGAATCTAATCAAGGAACTTGGTCCGTATCTGCTTTTATGCTCGATACCATGTAGAAAAAAATCTCGAAACTCGGCAACTCCTAATGAGTCAAACTAGTAGAAAAAGAACAAGATTTATTCTACTAAAAAAAATTTCGAATGAAAATAAAGAATAGAAATACAATCACAATAAATCAATCACACATTCAACACAATATTCACTTGGGGAACCCGACCTGGGAAAAAACCTCTTGCTTGTATCACACCGAGCAATCTAACCTATTAAAAATAATTTTATTCAAGCTTAAGCCCCTACAATATAGATCAACTCCTCCCGAATAATCCCCAACACTTCACCAAATCAACCCACAAGGATGCTCCTATTTCCTTTCACAATTCAACCACTAAAAATAGGAAAATCTCCTATTTCCCTGCACACTCTAAGAGAAAAAGGAATTTTCAATTCTCAAGCCTATACACAAAACCCGTTGTACAATAATGATTAAATTATGCTCATCTAGTCTTAATAAATTTGATTTTGGTATGACCAACTAGAGCTAATTTAGCAACTCGGGACTAGTTAACTCAAAGTCGCTGAGTTAACAAAATTTAAACTCCATCGCCTCAACTAGACACTAAAATATCTCTATTCTAGAAATGAGATCGCTAATCGATTGCATACTAGTAGTTAACTCAATTATATTTCTAAATTATAGCAATCAATTGCACACAACTCACTAAAATCCATCTAACTTGAATTAATTGACAATAAACTAGTGATATGCCACATCACACATGTTAACCGACATCTACTTCGAATTTCTAGGGAGACCAAATTCAAATCGCTTCTTTCGACTAGGCATAAGTCAAAGAAGCCCTCCTTGCTACAATTTTTTAACAATTTGTGCCATGCATCATGTGGAATTTCCTTGACTATGGAACTCGCCAAGTCTATGTTGTAGAATTGGGAGTGAGAGAAAATAGAAATGGTCAAGAGGAAATTTATGGACATACGTACAAGGAAATACAAAGGGCATGCTAAAGAAGGAATGCACTTTTGAACATAATCTAAAAGGTTATGATGTAGACGAAAAATAGTTAGGGAGCGTAGTTGGTGAACATTGAATTGTGATAGATGAAGAAAGCATGTGAAAATAGTTTGGAAGCTAAAGGTGAAAAATTTAATGAAGGGATTAAACAAAACATGAACTATGATAGAAAGTGTGGCTTCGAAGAAGAAAAAGGAAGGGATCCTAAAATAAAGAAGATAGAGATAATGGTAATGATCTTTGTAAAATAAATATGCGAACGTCAAGCTATTGGTAAAAATATTGTGCAAAAGTGAATAAGAGAGACAGAGAGACAGACAGGCTAAGCATTGACATTGTGGTTTTTACCTTAGAGTTTCCATGTAAAAAACATGTGTAAATGTGTTACGAATGTTATGGATTCCTTTGCTATTGAACAGATCTATGCATTGTTGTAGAAATATAGTTAATTTTGTTGTAATTTATCAATGAATGCATTGATGTTACAGTTAGCTACGTATTAAATATTAGTAATGTGTAACCCTTTATTATAATCTTTGTGTGAATATATTAGCCATGGAAGAATAAACTTTCGAATATGAGTAAAAGAAGAGGTAGGTGTGCATAATTGTGCATTGAAACTATAATTTCCTATGTAAATGATGCAATGTGTTAACTTATTAAATACAATTTATTAGCGAAATCTATTCCCTCGTTAGATTGTTGTTTGTAGGTTGAGCGACATGCATGTGTTTATGTTGTGTGGCTAAGAATCGACATGTTGGTTTTTACCTTAGAGCTTCCATGCAAAATACATGTGTAAATGTGTCACAAATTTTTATGGACGCCTTGCTATTGGATTGTATCTATGTATTGTTGTAAAACACGTGTGCTTAATTTATATAATGTATCAATGAATGCATTGATGTTACATGTTACCAAGGTATTAAATATTACTGCTTATGTAATCCTTTATTATAATATTTGTGTGAATATATCAGCCATGGAAGAATAAAATGAATATGAGTGTGCAAGAATAGGTAGGTGTGCATAATTGTAATTTGAACTATAATTTCCTATGTAATGGTGCAGTGTATTAACATATTGTGTAGGATCATCACTTTGGCTAATAGTGTGGGCCATAACTGACAAGTTATTAGCAAAATTTATTGATCATTAGATTGTTGTGTGTCAGTTGAGCAATACACAGAGTTTCCATTGTGGCAATGGTCTATGAGAAGATTAATATTCATTTAGGAGAATGTGTAACTTATTATAAAGGATATGTTGGGTGTAGAAGTGAGGAACAATTTATGCTACAACATTCATTATTGGGATGCAAAAGGAATTATCTATCTATATGAGTAGCTTTTTTGTATGACTTTATAGGTTGCAAGTGACGTTCTACAACATGGTTATTTTGAGAATATGCATTGTCCAACCTTTACACCAAATATATACCCACTGTGGATTTACACTAATGAATAGAAGGGTCATATTTTCCTACATCACTTGGGCATTGTTCATCAAGACTAATCCTACAAGTTGATTATATGTGTTGTTCTCTACCTCCATGCTTACACCTTTTAACTCATTTCTAAATGCTCTTATTTTCTCACCATGGGTTCCCTTAATAACACTTTCTTTAAATTTCATGCATTTCTACAAATACATGTTACACCAAATTGTTACAAATATAAACTTTGTTATGATTGTTTTTTTCCTTATAAATTTTATTACTAATCATATAATATATATATCATTTTTTTTTCAATGTATTAACTTATCAGAAATAAGTATAGTTCAAATTTTTATTTATATATTTTTTCTATTATTTTTTTTTAAGTGTATTATATTTCAATTTTGTAAGAATTGTAAATGATCGAATTTAACATTATTTATATATCATTATCATATTTAACAATCAATAATATTTGGTTTTTTAATTGTATTTTATAAAAATCTCACAAATTTACTAAATAAATAAGTACAAGTTTACAAAGTTCAATCATGAAGGTTACATGAACATATAAATAAGTCCTTATGGATGGGAATATTGAATTAAATGATAAAATAAACATATATCCAAACCATTGAGTTATACATGAACATAAAAATAAATAAGTCCTTATGGATGGGAATATTAAATTAAATGATAAAATAAACATATATCCAAATGATTGTTGATGGAATAGATTGAATGATAAAATAAACATCTATCCAAATTTTTGTGGATGGAATAGGCAATTCCAGACATATATGACTTGGCTAAAACATCAAGCATATTTCCAACTATGTTTCTTGCCTAAATGTTTGCATACACATGGAAGATCTGCTCAAACATGGCCTTTTATAAGTATCTATATTGAATTTAATATCTCTACTCAAGCACCAGCTCAACAATAGTTGCCCCAAGGGAGATGAACAGTGAATATATGTATGGTGATGCTCTGCAAGTTGCAGTAATCAACATATGCTCTCAAACTATCTTGGAGAACATGCTTAAAAATTATAATAAAAAAGGGTTAGTTATGAATTAACAAGAAAAACACTATTTTTATAATGTACACATGTGAATGGAAAAGCACGGATGACAGAATATTCTAAATCAGTTTATTAATAGAATGCCAATTATTATGGAAGTGATATATTTTTTTAGAGATATAAATAAAATAAATAAATATTTAATAAGTTTGTGTAATAAAAAATATTTTAATTTTATTAAAATTAAATATATTTTAAAACAAAGTTAAATTTAAATTTAAAATAATATGTTTTTATATTTCTATTTAAACATATTTAATTAATAACATATTTAAAATTTGATTATCGTACTAAAATAAGTTAATTTTTAATGTATATTATTATTATTATTATTATTATTAACCTATTTTACTATTTAAATAATCATAAAATTAAAATTATGTTATTAATTAAATATGTTTAAATAAATATAAAAAACTATACTCTTTTAAATTTAAATTTAATTTTTGTTTTAGGAATTTATTTAAGATAATAATTAATTTTTATGAATTGGGAGTGAGATCTAGTGGTTGTCTATTCCTAAGACCTCTTGGAATCTGGCCGCATTTACAATTCTAAGTCGGGCCGGAAGAGAAAACATTTCTTTAGACTACCCTACTCTTACTCACATTCATTCTCAATTCTCTACTATGTGCCACACGTAGTGGAAGATGAAAAAATCACTTCCTTTTAGATCACCCTACACTTACTCACATTCGCTTCAATTCCCGCCACACTTCCAGCCTTCTCGACCTATTAAGCCAACCCACCTAGATCACTTATTTCTCTTTCTCTTTGACCATAGAAACAAGATTTTGAAGAATCAAACTTAGATTCTTTCTTCTTTTCTTAAGGTCTAATAGACCACATTGGTCTTAACATAAAGTAACCACCATCATCATCACTATCATCATTAAAGAGATAAATTTAGTTTCATTAATTTTTTTATTAAATAATAATAATATTATAGTCAAATTTTTTTTTTTATTTTTCTATATTTCATAAATTTGAATTTAAAATGAATTTATGTTATTTTATTTTTTAGATATTAAAATATATATGTATGCCTTATATATACATTTTTATGCAATTCTATCTAATATAATAAATAAATTCTTAATATTAAATTTATTAAAATTTTAATTATTTAAAATAAATACATTTACAAAATATAATTTGAATGGATGTAATTGTTAAAAGTGTGCAATTTTGTTAAGAAATCATAAATTCAAACTCATAAAAACTAGTATCAAGAAAATCTTATATACCAGTTTAAAAATTTAACTAACTATAACTTTAAAATAAATTATTATTATTATGATATATTCAATTAATTATATAATATTATAAATTTAAAACAAAAATTTATATAATTTTTTTAATTTCAAACCTTTACTCAAATTACTCACAACCATTCAAAATATTTCATAATATAATTTTAAATATAAAATAAATAAATAAACCCATTTCTGTATCCATACAACCATTCAAAATATTTCATAATATAATTTTACATATAAAATAAAACTCATTTCTCTAGCCTCACAAAAAAAAAAAATTATATCTCAATGGTTAACGATGTACAAAGCATGGAAAGGGACAGTAGATTCAATGCCTGCTGCCTGAAGTTAAATGTCTCATATATTTCGTATGATGTTCCTTTGTATGTGGTATTTATATTGTATTATTCTTGTCTTGCTTATCAGTTATATTGCTTAACGGTTGATGGAAATGATTAAACTCAGTCGTAGTTTTGTCTTCATAGAATTGTCTATTCTCATAGCATTGTATAACCGTGTTTACAAACGTAACAAACGCTTGCTAGAAAAAGTTATGCACATTTATTTTTATTAAGAAAAAAATTGCCATTGTTGATAAAGCTTTAAAAAGGTAAGATTTAAGGTTTTGATAAAAATCTATTAGACGACAAAAAATAGATAAAATTTGACAAAATGTTTTAAAAATTGGTAGTGGCGCCTTTGAATAGTGCTTTTTATAGTGGAAATAGATTCGTCACCAACAAAAACTCTTGGAGCATCCAAAATCTTGAAGTTTGAAAACTATAACTTGACTACAAAATATTCTAAAGGATTTTACCAAATTTTGTCGAATTTCCATGATTTTTCGAAAATTTAAATCCTGGTTAGACTATGATTAGATTTAATGGTGTAAATTTAGAAGTTTTTTCACCATTGCAGGTATGATTAGTGTATAGCGGTTTAGCTTAAAACTCATGAGGTACCTTGAGGTAGTGTTGTCATGATGTTGCACCCAAAGATATTATATTAAATAGTTTCGCAACATGGACACATAAGTGGATCCAAGCCCACTTCATGGTCCTCTATAATGTGTGTGGCAACTAGAACTTTTTTCCAACAATTTAGCAAAGACATATGCTCTTCTATAGGTATTATCATAGCTGGCACGTTTTTCCACCAAAGACATTTTCTTGTTTTAGGGGACACATTTATCATCATGATACACATGCAAATGAGAACAAAGGCTAGATCAGGATTAAAGTACTTAACGCCTAAAATTAAAACTTTTGGAGCAAAACAAATGCAAGATTGATTCACTCACTTGTAACGACATAACAACATATTGGCTAGCACCTAAGCCAATTTGCCATCGAATGAGAAGAAAAAAAGATTTCTTTTAATTAATGGAAAAACTTGTCAACTAGCCAATTCCCAAAATTTGAGGGTCCTAACTTTTCTATATCTCAGTTTTAAATCTCTATATAAAATGGTATTTTAGGTGGTTTCAAAATTGTCAATCATGAATTGCATGTTATTGCAACTCCCTAGCACGGCGTGATTATCTACTTGTGTAATACATCCGTGTGCATTTGCCACAATATTTTATATAAATAAAATTTAGTAGTTTTTGTAAAGAAAAATAAAAAGAATGTTGAAAAATACTATTTGTATTTCTTTCCAATATTAGATTGTGTTTAGGCGGCTAGTCTACATGTTGGATGGAAGAACCACATGCCCAATAACAATATGTTGTCACCATTGTGTGAGACCCCTTTCAAGTCTCCATGCCCCTTGGGATAGTGTAACCTCAACAATTGACTCTCACCTTCACCCCTACCTATGAGATTTGAACCTCAAACATATTTGACTAAACCACACACAAACTAGCTAGTCATATATATAGATATACTAAACAAATTATTATTATTATTTAAAATAATAAGGAAAAATAAATATATTTTAAATTTGGATTAAAAGGGATATGGAGTAATTATGAATTAATTAAATTGTATCTAGACATGTGTTGTGTGGGGAGGGGTGGGGTTTTGCTTCACCCAAGAGGAAAGATAGAACTATCCAGGAGCCCTTTTGTGGATTTTGAGAAAGACATCCAACATCCAAGCAAAGGATATTCCCTTCTCCGAGGGGTTTCCAAGCAATCTCACTCCATATCTAAAACTTGATCGTAGTTGGTGATTCTAAGGTTATAATCTAGCACATGCATTTTAGCTCATTATCATTCGACTTAAACAAAACATTCTTCTCAACCAATTAAATTGTACTTGAACCATATGCTTAAGACTAAATTGTGGTATGTCCTTAGACAAAACAACACTCAAGTCGTCCTCCGTAAGTGAACAAAGCAAGAAGCCGTATGAGGTTGGCACTCTCTCAAGGAGAGGGTGACTCATCATCCAATTCCATGGTGATGAAATATGGTGGTGGTCGCTCATGAATGGGAGCACATGTTAGTTAAATGCATGCTCTTCTAAACCATTATTATGTCGAGGCATGCAGGTGGTTAAATATGAAACACAAGGTGAATGCATACCACTTGAAGAATGGAAATTGAGGTAAGAGAGGATTTCACCTTTCTAGAGAGCGTATTTGGGCTTGAATGTTTTCCTTCGTTCTTACATTGAAGCTACTAATGTCAAAACCCTAAAATGAAAAGATGGAGTTTTAAGCCTCTTCAAGAAGGGATGGTATCTATTGTATAGTCTTTTATTTGGGTACAGTTCAATTTAATAGAGGAAAATAGCAAGATTGTGATTTCTTTTGTTGTCTAAAAATACACTTTTGAATGCATAAGTAATTCAACACTATGAAAAACTCATAAAAATTTCTTTTCAAATTACAACTTAAACATATGACTTTTAAAAATTTGTACTAGATTTTGCACAAAATTGATGAGAAAAAAATGAGGAAAAAAGTCATTTATTCTATTAGTGAGACTAAGTTATTAAAATATCTAAAATAATATAAATATTATTTTTATTATTAAGGCACTCTATGATAGGGTGTTCTCTTAAGAAACTCAGTGGGTGTAAAGTCATAAGTTTGGAATTTTGTGGTAAAAATATAACTCTGTTAAAATTTGAGTGGCACAAGAAGTCAAATGTGATCATTGACTGATTTTAATGGCTTGATACCCTAAATCGTAACATTGTTATAATTAAGCAAAAAAACACTCTAATTATACAGTATTTACATGGACTACGCTAACTAATTGACTTCTTACCATTTGGTTTTTGTCGTTTTTTTTTTTCTTTCTCCGGAGTATTCTACTGGGACCACTCTGTCTCTGCTGAAAAACCAAAAGTCTTGTCAATTAGCTATCTCTAGCTCAGTCTCTGTTACTTCCCTCTATTTGGCTCCCATTCTTTGTCTCATGTACTGCCACGGTCCATTTCCAACTAACACATTTAATGGCACTCTATGACGTGTAGTGATTGTTGTTGAATGCTTCTTTGAGTGAGGACATTGTGATTGAGTTTCAACTGGGGAGTCTTGGGGGAGGAAATTCAGTATAGTATCATCCGAGTTGAAATCAAGAACAATATCCTAAGTGTTCCAGGTTTCTATTTATCACAGATATTATTTTCATTTACATATTTGCATATTTTGTGTTTACTATAAATTTCTAGTTTTTATGTTGTCTCATATAAATTTCTGATTTATGGTTTCTAAAATGGAAAATAATTTTAAGAAATTTTACTAACTTTTAAAAAAATTCAAAAATTATCCATGAAATTTACCTAGTTTATGCAGTGGTAACTGCTATAAATTTTTGGGTTTGTAAAATTGTTCCTATGAAATTTACTAAGGTTTAAAAAAAATAAAAACTTATTCATGAAATTTTTACAACTTTACTGTTTTTTACATACATTTGTGGTTTACAATGTGCTACACTTTTTGCATAAGCCCCCAATCTGTAAACATTTTCATATATTTGTTCTAACTCTTCTCTTTCTTTTTTTACCTAATTTAAACTTAGAATTTATATTTTTTAAAGTCTAAAATTTTAATGGAATTCAGTCATTCTCGAGTTCTAATACATGCTACTATATATTATCTTGACTAAACCCTTTTGTCCCTAAACTTAGCCAACTTACACATTGTTGTATATTGATAACCAACAATTTCATTATGCCTCGATGCTCTATTCTAATATTAAAGTTGAAATGTTGATTTATTTAAACTTTGCGCCTAATGCATACTTTCTTAAACATTCAATCTTTTTTTAGTGGCCTTTTCATATCATTGATATCCATTTCCTATATTTTGTTGGTACTTGACTTGTTTATCTCTTGGAATTCATTTGTTACTTCTTATGGCACATGACTTGCTTACTCACACATGAATACTTCCGTTGTTTATTGAAATTAGTACGTTTTAAAAAATAAAAAATATCCATGACATTTAGTGAACTTTACTATTTCTTACACATTGTTGTGTGGTGATAATCAACAATTGAATTATGCCCTCATGCTCGGTTCTAATATTAAGGTTGAAATGTTAAATTATTTAAACTCGGGATTTTATAATATGAAATCATACATTTCTTTAAATCATCTTTTTCCTAGTGTCCTTTTCATATGATTGATATCCACTACAATTATTTTTTCCTATATTTTGTGCGTGCTCGACTTAGATAAGATATTCGTCAGAATTGAAAAGAAGGGAGTTGTAGCTCAAGGTGAGTACCGCACCTCGGAGACTACACCTTAAAATGGAGAGATCACTCTACATTCATTAATCGAAAATACATCTTTAAGTACATCACAAGAAATCAAGAAGTTGTAATACTCCTAAATTCTAGGAACAAATCCTAAACTAAGGAGATACATAACTATGTAACCATTTCTCCATTAATACACACATAATATAATTATTTCCAACTCTCCCTAATGGAGAAAGGATTATCCCGAACTCCTAACATCCTCTTAAACAATTCAAACTTTACACGTGCAAGAGGCTATAGCGTAAATATCACCCATATTGTCACAAGTTTTACAATATTCAACAAAGATTTCTTTTGACTCCGTAGTTTCTCTCAACAAATGTACTGAACCGAGTGTCAATATGTTTGGTGTTTTTATGAAACACTGGATTGTATGCTGGTTTAATGGTGCTTCCGGTTGTCGCTTTTAATGGAAGTTGATTTTTTCTATTCATCTCCGCATCATCGAGAAGCCTTCAAATCCGGTATCCTTCACATGTGGTCAAGACACAGCAGCTAGTACTCGCTACCACATGAAGATAAGGCTGACAAGATTTCTTGCTTTTTGTTGCTCCATGCTAAGCCATGACCCCGGATCCTATGTTAATGTGTAACTTGTGATAGACCTTCGATCATCCAGCACCGCCCAATCAATCCGAAAACTAGAGTAACATCATATGTGTTAGTGTATAAAATAATTACAATTACGCAAAATGTTGTGATACCTCAACACGCTTTTAGCCGCAACCTACAGATCTTTCAAGCATTTAGGTACAAATTGGCTCAACACACTAACAAACAGTATGCCAAGTCCGGTCTAGTTGTTGTGAGATATATCAAACTCCCCAACCAGTTGTCAGACATAGTGGCATCCACCTCCTTAGTGCCACTGCCACCGCTTCTCAACTTCGTATCTCCGCCGCAATGGTGTTGTCATTGACTCCGTTAATCGTCGGCGTCGAATTTTTCCAAACACTCGGCATACTTCTCGATTAAGAAAATTTTGTCTAGTATCTCTCCATACTTCCAATCCCAAATAAATAATGGATACTTTTCAGATCTTTCATTTCAAAACTTCAGGTTATCACCTTTGATTTCTTTGATCAAATTATCTTGATGCCCGTTATAATCATGTCATCCACATACAAAGAAATCAAAATAATCATCCCCCGTTTATCGTACTTGGTATACAAATTTGGGTCATTCATACTCCCATGAAAACCATGTTGTAAAAAGAAAGAATCAATCTTTTCATACCATGACTCGTGCTTGTTTTAGTTTTCATATAGTGCATTTTTCAATAAAACAAGATGTTCCCGTCCTCTTAACAAACCCTTCAAAGCCGTATCAAGTAATTTCTTCTATTCAACTCACCATTTAAAAATGCGTACTTAACATCTAACAGCTCCACTGTGGTTTTTTTCAAAGAAACAAGCATTCTGATAGTGTTTAATTTTTCTACAGAGAAAAGGTATCATCAAAATCTATACCCTCTTGCTATGAATAACTTTCTGCAAATCTTACCATTTTTAGTTTTTCTATGCTTCCATCTCAGGATTCATTTTGGGTTTATACAACATTTACATCCTATGGGTGTTTTACCTTGTGTACTAACCAAATCCCAAGTGTTATTTCTAATAATGGATTCAATATCTTCATTCATTGCAGCCCTCCATGTCTCGGACACTGTTTTTTATAATTTGTGGGTTCTACAATGTTTAAAATGTTTGACATCAAAGTATAGTCTTTCAACTGATGGTATTTGAGTCTTCCTACCTGACTCTCATAGGACTTACCTCAAATTTTCTTGCTTCGCATTTATTCGGCTCGCATTATTGATTATATCACCTTTTTCCCGCTCTTCTTTCTACTCCCGCTTCTGCTCATCCCCGCTCGCTTTCCTCCATCGATAATGGAATGTGCCAATCATAATCACCGTCATCCTTTCCTTCTTGAACCCGCGTTCATGAAATACTACACATTCTGCTTGCAAATATCTTATGAGACTCGTGGATTGAATCACTTATATTCTTTTTTAAATTCAAGCAATAGCATCCAACAAAGATGCATTTGATGGCTTTAGGGTCTAATTTCTTCCTATCAGCTTTGGGTATATGGGCAAAGGCTTTTGACCCAAATACTCTCAAAATGATTTACCGCCGGGTTTGAGTCCATATAATGCTTCAAAGGGGTTTTTAAGCCAAGACATTTGTGACTTCGTTTCAACAGACGTAGTTGTTAATATCTTTTGCCCAAAACTATTAGATAGACCCTTACTCAGAATATACTCCTTGCATGACCCACTAAAGTTCGTTCTTATGCGCTCTCGCCACTCCATTCTTCCGTGGTGTGTGAGGCAATCGTAAACTACCTAACAATCCCATGAGATCCGCAGAATTTCATGAATTTCTAACCTCGTATTTTCCCCTTGATCTCGAGCGAGAATTTTTATACTTTTTCCTAATTCGTTTTTTCCACTAAGGTTTTAAATTCTCTATAAAGTACTCTGAAAGTCCCACTCTTTACTTAGGAAAATAAACCCATGAGTATCTAGTGCAATCATCAAGAATAAAAGAAATTAATATGCACCACCTAGCCACCTCGTCCGTATAGGTCCATATGTCGGGGTGATGTACCAGTTCTAGGATATCTCTTTCCTTCCTTCTATCACATATGCACAGGAAACTCTTCTATGCATTTTTCCTAAGGCACATCCATCACAATTTAACCGAATACCTAGAAAATGTGAGTCCCTCGACCATACCTTTTCCGTAATAACATGAGGTCCTACAAATTCAGATGACCAAATCTCTAGTGCTAGAGTTTTTCGATCATTTCGATCCAAATGCAACCATGGCTTGCTATGGCATACTTTTTACATCTAGTCCGTATAGGTTCTACATGCATGTTCGTTAAATCTCTTCCCCGCAATCCTTTATGACACAATGAGTCTTGAAGAATTCCGACTTGCATATCCCGATCGCTTATCATGGATACAGATATCAAATTTTCTCTAATCCCGGTACATTTAAAACATTTTTAAGATGATTAATGTCACCATTTGGTAACTTTACCTAATATCCCCATACCCTTTAATCTCGTATCCACTATCATCTCCTAAATAAATTTTTGATCCATATGAACTCTCTTCAAGAGTTTCAAAACATTCCTTCTTACATACCACAGACACCATTAGATGCCGAAAGGCACAACATGAATAAATAAATTCGTGACCGAAATCTTCATCTTCTTCAACAAAGTATCCTATGTGTTTACCGCTTTTTTCTTTGTAGCATCCGCCTACTTCTTAAGGCATTCAATCAGATATGACATGTTTTTCCACAATAATAACATCTTCTTAAAGACATACCTCTATACTACCTCTTTTGTGATGTACATCCTCCTTTTTGTTTTTGTTGTTGTTGTGACCGTGATTGCTGGCCGTGGCGCCTTCCGAAGTGTCGTCGTTTCGCTCATTAGAGAAAGATCATCGCTTTGGGGTTTCAAATTTTGTCGCCGCTCTTCTTCTTGGCAAAGAAGATCCCTCACACCTTCAAATGTAGGAGTTTTCCCTTGTTACCAATCCAAGATGAACATTTGATATTCATCCCTCATCCCATTTAGCTGCGGATTGTGACGAGATTCGAATCAAACACCTTTCTCTCCAATGTCTAATCCTTCTTTCACTTTTAACTCGCAGCGATGAATGTAGCAACATCTCATTTTCGTCCATCTTCATTAAAAACAACTTGCCTTTTATGTGCCATAATCCGATTTGTGCTATAATTTATATAAACTTTTAATGGTCATCCAGATCTCGCGGACGTTTTGCATTCTCTCGATATGTGGGATAATGTTGTCCTTGACTGGACATCTTCAACAAAACTTTCGCTTTGTTTTCTCTCTTATCCCAATCTTGTTCCCCGTGTACTCCCGTGATTGAATTTAGTCTCTCATTCGTAACTATCGACCATGCATTTGCACCTCAAGCAAAGGTTCCGTATCTTAACCTAACTGGGTGAAGTTAGATCCATCAAGTTTGCCAGACTTCCAGGAGATATGATTCCATAAGGTTACTCATTCCGAAGTGATCTACAAATGAATGAATCTACCCAACTGATCAAACACTATAAAAAAAAAAATCCATTTACCTACCAGATTCGAGCACCGATCCGCTCGATGTTCTACTAAGCTCCCGATCCACCAATTGTATCTTCGATTCAAATCCAACACTATTCAGTACCTTAAATTGATCTTGCTCCTATTTTTTAAATCGTGTTCAATACGCCATCAACAAGATAATCTCGATCTACCTCCACCGGGCAAATCCGTTGTTTCACAATACGACCACAAAATCGGTCCGATCCTCCGCCCTCCCCCATTGCATCCACAACTTCTCTCGATCTCGCAACTTATTGCGGCATCTTCCACCGAAGGTGAGGTGGCGCCTTTTCGCGCGAAGGCGAGGTGGCACCTTTCCGCGCGAAAAATCCGCACCCGAAGAAAACTACGCAAGGCCCAAAATCGGGCGCGATATTCAGGTGCTTCCGCGCTAATCCCGTGATTTGGCGCGTTGACGTGGGTATACACCCAATGTGGCCGCGCCGATTGCGCTGGGCGCTGTACTGCCGCCGACAAATGCGCGCCAACCCCCTTCTCGCTCAAAGATTAATGAATCATCTAAGCACCATGAGCGTGTTGATTGCCGTCCACCGCTTCGAACGAGCACAAAGCTCCCGTGTACATGTAGCCACAAAGGCAATTTAGCCACAAAGGCAATTTGGCCACAAAGGCGGGCCTCACCACAAAGGTGATTTATAAAAATCAAGCTCACCCAATCTCGCCCATACCAAGATAAAATATCTGGGCTTAATTGAAAAGAAGGAGTTGTAGCTCACAGTGAGTACTCGCACCCGGAGACTACACCGAAACGGAGAGATCACTCTACATTCATTAACCGAAAATACATCTTTAAGTACATCACAAGAAATCAATAGTTGTAAACAAACTCAAATTCTAGAACAAACTTCTAAACTAAGGAGACACAAGCATAAATCATATGTAACCATTTCTCCACACACAAATAATATAATTATCTAACCGACTTGTATATATGTTAGAATCTGTTTTATTACTTAACTTGTAAGGAGATGTATATGGATCCTTTAAGCATTCCTCATAGCTATTCTTCACAGAAACATAGCTTTACTCTTTTTCATGTTGTTTCAAGTTAAAACCAAGATAAAATTTGGCAAAGATGTAAAGCACCGTTATTGGTAAAAATACAATACTCTTCGGCACAAGTCGTACACTAGTTTCCACAACTACAGGGGAGTTACAATACTCACTTTCAATAACAAGTTGCACACTAGTTTCCACAATCATAGGGGAGTTGCTACAAATGTAACAGGAAATATGGGAGTTTGGACCACTAGAGTCGTGATCATTACATGGTTTTGGGAGTTGTCACCATTACAATAGGGAAGTTGCTCAGGTTCAACAGTAATGATTAGCTATAACCGAGTTGCAACAATTCTACAACTTCATTTAATAAAACATAATGTGAAGCTACTAATGTGTTTTAAAATCCATATTTATGCAAAACTCTGGTTGGTTACATGAAAAAAATAATTTTCAATTTTGAATTTTGAATTTTGAAATTTTTTTTTAATTTGATTTGTTAAAAATGATATAATAATTTATTTAATTAATTTTTATGCAGTTTTTAATAATTATCTTCATTCAACTATTGTATATGAGAAGTAGAGTAGGGTTGTGGCAATTGTTATGCTTTCTCATATTTTCTACTACCCATCCTCTCTCTCATTCACATACACATAAATTCATTAGTACTAATGTGAGGTGTCACGTAGTTAATTCCTACAACTTACAAATTCTAATTAATTTTAAACAAATAAATTTTAAAACATATAAAATAAATTTATTATTAGAATAATTCAACTAGGCAATAAAATTTGAAGCATGTAAAAACACATATTTCAATAAAAATGCAATACTATATTTCAACAACTTATAGACTAGTTTCAACCATTACAAGGGAGTTGTTGCAACCCAGAATAGGAAAGCAAGGGAGTTGTCACTACAATGTTATTGTTTATACATCCATAGTTATACAAAACCTCAAGTTGGTTATATGGCAAAATTAATTTTTAAATTTTAAATTTTAGATTATTTTTATAAATTGTAATTTTTTTATGTAATGGTAAAATAATTTATTTAATTATTTTTAATGTATTTTCTAATAATTATCTTTTCTCTTATTCTCATATATTTACATAAAGGAGAAATAGAGTAAATTTGTGGGAGGTATATTTATGTTTTGTTTCCAATATTTCCTAAAGGCCTATATCCTCTCTTATGTAACAACCTCGGGTAGATAGTAATTTTTAGTTACTTTACTAAATCAATTTGGCAGAATATGGACTAATGAAACGCTAGTTGTGATGATAGCATGAAATATTTTATTTTAATTTAATTAAATATGATTAATTATGATTTTCCAAGGGAATTACGGGAAGGTAAAAATGCTAGAGAGAATTTACCCGATGTTAATGAAAAGCTAGTTGTAATGATAGAATGAAATATTTTATTTTAATTTAATTACCATGATTAGTTATGGTTTTCCAAAAAATTAAGAAAGGTAAAAATGTTAGAAAGAATTTACCCAAATAAACATTTGATGGACAATTATTCCTCTCCTTAAAAATAAATATCCCAAATGGGAAAGAGATAGGGGAGAAATTATTAACTCAACCAGACGCGAGGTAAAGGCAGGACGTTGCAATTCTTGATCATAATTGGAGGTAAAGGCACGTTGCCATACCTAAATTTTGATCTCGTTATGATCAGTGAGATATCTGTGCAGACGTGTGAGTTTGTAAAAGTTATGAGCAAGAGAACCCTTGAGCTAGTTGGGGCCAGTGGAGTCAGCAAACGAGTATGTTACAGGTCTTGTTCTAAGGAAAAAATGCCTTCATGAGAAATTGGCTCAGGGAAATTCTGGTAGAATACCAAGTTGATGAAGGGAGGGAGCGTTCTTTTTCTTCAGTAATGACTCATGACAATCGACCTCATCTTTGAGTGATGTTAGTATTGCAACTTGATTTTTTTGCAGCTCATCCCAGACTATTTGAAATTGATTTAATAGATGGTATTAATGACAGGATTGGCAATTTGGTTGCTTACATAATTTCTATAATTGCTTCTTACTAGATAGTTAAATGGAAGGATTGGCAATCTGATTGCCATAATTTCTATTATTGTTTGATAGATGGTATTAATGGAAGGATTTCGAACTTCTAGTTGCATTCAAATTGTCTGTAACTGTTTTCAGTTGGTGGAATAAATGGAAAGTTGGTAACTTCGTTGTATACAGACCTGTCATGGAAAAGCTAGTATAAACATTTATGCAATTCATTTCTTGATTTTAGACTTAACATTATTTTGTTGAGTAGTTAGAACATTAGTAGTCAAATGAGCACCAACATCATGGCACGATTTACAAGTCTTTAAAATACAGTCAGTATGAAAGGAAAACAGTTAGAACAACTTGTAACTAATTTTATCCAAGGCACCAGGTGTTGTTAGGTAAGTACCAAAATAACCTAGCAAAACTAATGAAATACGCTCCCTTTAGTACCAGCCAACTGAATGAGAAGTTGTATCAGAGAAAATACATGCAGATCCGGATCCTCTCGCACATTGCTTATGGTTCTTACACTCTTGATTCTTCGATTACTATTTACAGCACACTTCACAATCTCGCCTATCGTGTAGTTACAAATAGAACATGGCCTTAATACCACTTGTAACATGTACATTCACTTTAGATATAAGTAAAAAACAAAAATAAAATTACACACATATATATACCAAATCTATTGATATAATACATCCTAAGATATTTTATAACGTGGTCATACATTTAATGAACATGAAAACATCATTATTATGAGTAGTAAACCTACCCCTATAGCATATAATAGTTAGAAATAATTAATTCCTACTTGTCTATGGTTGTAATTCTCCATTTGAGGAGTTTGTTCCTACATAATAGGAATTAGCTAGAATATAGTTTCTCCTAGTTTAGTGTGTGGTTGAGAGAATCTCTCAACCACACTATTGTACGTCTAAGATAGAATTCCTATCCTGAGACTTTTGTTTGTATAAATATGTGTGTAATTTCCTCGATTGAGAATATAGAATTTGTTCGCAGTTTGCCGTGTGCTATTTTATCTTGGTATCTAGGGAAGTTTCCGTGGAGACTGTATGGGCCTCCGTCCTTCCCGGGCATGAGAAATAAATTACCGCGTTTGTATAGCCATATTAAAAAATTGTCATCCATCGAGCTTGGTGTGATGTCAGAGTAAACCGGAAGCACCGCGTAGAATTGAAGCAGACACGGGAAGTCGTGACAAGAGTGAGAGGTCGTGTGATGTCACGGCGAGGAATCCCATTCGTGTGGACTCTTCGCCGCATCAACATCGCCAAGAGCTTACCAGATTAAAGATCATCGATGTAGAAGGATTGAAGGAGCCCGCCGTAGCAAAGTCGTCATCGTCAGCGAACAAGGGATGTTGGTCTCATTGTCAGGCTTAAATGTGTTAAGGATCATCAATGAGCCCACAAACAAGCCATTGCTTATGGCCTCGACAAGAAGGCCACTTCTACTAGAGAAAAGAATGTGCTCATATTTGATCTGGGGAGGAGGAATGTTCGATGTCTCAATTCCTCAAGATTAAAGAGAGAATTTTCGAAGTGAAGGCCATCACGGAGATACTCACTTGGGAGGCGAAGATTTTGATAATGTATCGGTGAATCAATTTTGTACAGAATTCAAAGAAAGCACGTAAAAGACATCGGGCCGGAATGCTGTGAGCTCTTCATGTGTCAAGAACAACATGAGAGAGTTAGTGTAAATAACGTTGTCTTCTACTACACATGTTCATTGAGATTGATTCTCTATATGAAGGAGTTGGATTTTTACGCCACAATTACTAGAGCTCGCTGGTGAACCGAACATGATCTCTGCTCAGAGAAAATATCTGCAGAGAAACGTATGCGAGATGCTAAGATGACAAGAGCCAAATAGATGATGTCGTCTTGGTCGGGGGTTCGACTCGTATCCCTAAAGTACAACAATTGCCGCAAGATTTCTTCAATGGAAAAGAGTTGTGTAGACATTAACTTAGACGAAGCCGTGGCATATGGCGTGAAATTGCAGAAGTCAGCTATTCTTGCGCGAAGGCAACGAGAAGGCATGTAGACTCATCGTTGCTAGATGTCACGCCCTTGAGTCTCTACAGACCCCGGAGGTGTAATGATAGTATTAATACCGAGGAACACCACCATTCCCACCAAGAAAGAGCAACATTTTCTCAACATACTCTCGATAATCTGAGCTCCGGGGTTTTAATTCAAGATATGAAGGTGGTTGTTATGAGTTGATTAGATGTTTGCTTCCAGCAAGCACTCCGATTTTGTGGTGTATTGTTTTTGTGACCATCTAATCGAGGGATTTGAATGTAAATGGCCGCCCGTAAATCTTTCGCTCATTTTCCGAGAGTTGGCTGACTTGAAATCTGTTTTAATGTTGAGTGATCTTGTACTTACTAGGAAGGACAAGAAACTAGTAGGCCGTACCCGCAAAAAGAGTTCCGAGCTCTATTGGATTGGTTCTTTGACTTCTAAAGTGGTGCCGACGCATTTGCGCAGGGAAGTGTGCACAGTATCAACGAGGTTGTTCGATGAATGGAGGTTTTGCTTCTGCTCATATATAAAGATGAACTCCTTGGAATCAAGAATGCAGTAGGAAGTTGTATGGCGATCAGGTTAGAGACTAGCTTGGGAGAAATTTTAATTATCTGTGTTAGTCTCCTATACCAATAGGTTTCATTTTTCATGATTGTCTTGATTGAACTATGGAATATGTTCAAACCTTTTTTCAGAGAGCAAAGGTGTTCCATATTCTTAAAAACCAAAAAATCAAAAAATTTAAAAAAATGTAAAGAGGGTATACCCTAAAAGAAAAATCAAAGGTGAAAATAAATTGGTCATAAAATACAGCCAGAACCCTAAGCAAAAATAGACCAAGGAAAGTGTGTAAATCAAATGCCACTACTATTTCATTTTTGTAATAAAATAATTGTGTGTGCCTTGTGAACTTTTGCCACAATCCATGAATAAGTCAAATCGTTTAAGCTTGGCTAGTTCATTTTTCAATTTCATGTTATGTATCAGGGAGAAGAAATATCCTCCGACTAAACAACTTTAATCTCGCGCATAAGTAGAGTAGGTAGAGTTAGCAAAATAAAGGTGCTCAACAAGCTTAACTGGTTCCTTGGATGTAATAAGGTAGAAATAGATAGATTTATCATGTAAAAAGAAAAGATTGAAAAGGGTTTGCAAGTCTAAATGCACCCTAATAAAGAAGAGAATGGTAGTAGTAGTAGATAGGCAGGTAGATGGTGTTGCAGTAGTTTTATCTGATGAATGATGTCAGTTTCCAATGTTTTTGGATCCTTTTACTTTCATCACAAATATTGAAGCAGTGAAGTATAATCGGAAAATCACAAAGAAGCAAAGTCAAAATCATTAACTTCCCTCATCACTTTCCCCTTAAAAGTTTTACTAATTCTCCCCCAAAGTACTAAGGTATTTGGAGATCAAAGGGGCTCAAGGCATTTCCTTGACTTCTTGGAGGGACCGACCTCAGCCTAATGATCAAAAGGACCCAAGTATTTGAGATAATTCATCATTATAATCATTCACTCTTAACCTTGTCCTAAGTAAAATCCCATTTTACTTAGGGAAACTATGCAAAATTCCATAAAATCCCTCAAGATAACTGCTATTCTAAGTTTAAGTGTTGAAGATAAGATATTGCAATTTACTCGGTGGTTGTCACTTTCTTAGATGTAAAGTTTTTTGAGTTCCCTTGTCCCTTTCATTACATTAATGTTTAACTCCCTATTTACTAAATCCCTAGTGAAATGCCCTATCCTACATATAACTCATTTTTTATAAATATCCCAAAAAAAATCCCTCTAATATAAAGTTTAGCCAAAGTAATTATTTCCCCTTGCATTTAAAATAAAAACCCACTATACGCCCTTTGGTTAATTTATCATTATACCATAAACCCCACTTTCCTATGGTAAGTTAATTACATTTTTTAATTTACCATATAATAAAATAAAAGTATATACATTTAAAAACTTTAAACATATGGTTTATATGTTTAATACAAAAAATAATAAACCTGAAGTTTTATTTTTAAATCAAAACTTCGGAAAAGCCTATGCCACCGTGGCTCATCCACCTGGCATTTCACCCGACGTTTTAACCCCACCGCGACCCTCGTTTCCTTTATCACTATGGGATTAATTAATTATCTGAACTAATTAATAACCATACTCCTCCGCCTCATCGACGCCCGGGTGATTAATAAAGTTAATTTATTAAAACCCCACGGCCCGGCTGCCATAACTTATCCCACTATCTCTATGTTTCTTCAACCGTCTGGACGCCTCCGCGCATCAACGCTCCACGTCAATTCCGCTACCCATCCTTTGTCGAACTTTAACTACGGGGATTGGTATTGAAACAACATCGTCCACGTGTCAATTACTTTGTGGAATCGTCGCCCTCCCGACTATCACTACCTTTCGTCCATAAGCGGTGCGGGGATCACCGCTTACCACTTACCGCCCGGCCTTCCCGCCCCCACGCGCCCCGTACCAAAATGGCATCACTCCTCGAAAAACTAAAAACCCTTTTAACTTGTAAATAAAGCCAATTTTCGTGTTTTTCCGTTATTTTCGTTATTGAAACGATGCCGCCTCGGGGCCTACGACGCTACCCCCACCGAAATCTACCGGTGGCTATCCGATTTCGCCTCCAAGATTCCGCCGCACCCGTGTTCGAGTACCTCCTCCCGCCATCGCCTCGATACTCCGTTAAAAGCCAATTTTCTTCCAAGAATGTATTTATCCTATAGCGCTTCAAAACTCAATAAAAGTCCGTTTTCCCCGTTTTCCACCGAATTGGTAATTAAATCTATCACCGAGATCATTCCCCGAGTTTTACGACTCAGAATTATTTTTCCTCGTAACCGGCAATTGTGCCAATTTCCTCCATTAAAATTAAAATTGCGTCTCGCCCGTGAAAGAACGTAAACCTCCGTTTTGAATCCACAAGAACCAAATGGAAGCCCCACACTTTGAATGTAACTCCACCGAATGCCCTCGCCGCAGAACTAGAGTATTTACCCTTATGGATAGAGAATTTCGCATTGGGGTGCGACTCGCATTTTGATGAAAGCCCCCCCTCTTCCGAGTTTTTGTCGCTCGCAGAGACGAATACCTGGAGCAAGATTCATTGGGTTGTGGGAATCTAATCTCCCAAGGTATCTCATCCCCGCTCATTTACTCGTAAATCATCCACTATTTCCATTCTAACTATGATCCCACTCGCAGAGCCGTAATATCCCCCGACCTCGCAGTGTTCTTTTCCACATTACTCCCGCCCATCAATACAATGCTACATTTTGAACCAGGTCAAGAACCAGCACCTTATCTATAGAAGCACCGATTGAAAGTCAATTAGGTCCTTTCATCTCGCAACTCTAGGAGGCCTAGAGAGAGTGCGTAAAATATATTACAAAGCAAGTTCCAAAGAACTTTTCGCTAGTTCCTTATGACCCATTTATTTTATTTGTGAAAAGAGATTAAAGAATACATCATCCCCTTACATACACCACAAGATTCCCGAACTAGAACAATATGCCAATCAAGAGGAATGGGTTGAAGGAACACTTCAAGAAGAAAGTGAAGAAGAAAATGAAATCGTAATGATGAAATATTTTGAGAAGGAGTATGACCTAGAATCTGCGGGTAAAGTGCAGGGCAATTTCCACATTGGCACTTTCAAAGAAGAATCCCCCATACAGAGCACACAGAAAGTTACCATCGCCTAAAGCGAGAACCAAAGGGTAAAGGAAAGAACTCGAAATCCGTGTCAATAAAACTTTAGTCATGGCAGAGAAACTCAAACTTCCCGCAGCACCCGACGTTTCTCCCACTCGTGTAAATCATCCACAAGTTCCGCAGTTACAAACTCCATCAAATGTGGAAATAGGAAAGAAAAGGCAAGATCCGTGATACCACACCTCCTAAAGAGTCCTTAGGAATACATCAAGCCAAAAACGGGTAAAACCGCATCCACTTCCCGTATGTGGAAATCATAGATGAGATGTTTGATGATGGAAGGGAAGACAACTAACAACCGGGTTCTCGTTAGTGTGACCCATGTGAGTGTAGTAGGCAGCATTGCACAAACACCGAGTACTCAAGTATCCTCCTTTAGGCCACCAAAAACAGACATGGGGATATTAAAAGAACCTTCATTAATATAAAAGCAAAGAATGATCCATTAAGAATGAAAGTATATGATCAATATTTGAAGATGGCTCCACATAATCGTAGAGAGGTTAATGTCAAGATTTGACATTTCACAAGGAAAATGTTGATGAGCCACTTCAAGTCACAAAGCAACCTACGCGAACAATACATTAGAACAACTTGAGGTCCCGCAAAGGACATTCATCCTTTGACCAGATAGAGCCGCACAAACAAACTGGGAAATGGTGTACTCCACTCTACCAATATACATAAGGGCTATAACGCCGCAAGATTCTTTAAATAACACAAGTGCCCAATCACAGATTGGAAAGGGCCTTCTCAAAGCATGACAATAAAGTCTTTAAAGAGACCATCACTGGTCACAATCCCAAAGACATTAAAAGCATCGAGGCATTAATAAAGAAGAAAGATGATGACATAGTCAGACTGAAAGAAAGCAATGAAATTTCCAGCCTCAAGGCACCCCCCGTACCCAAGAAGTTTTAAAGGGGACAATCTACAAGAAGAGGTAGAATGGAGTTGCTCCAACATGAATCGAGCGACTAAGTGAAACAAAGGAATTGGAGCAAGCTTTACAGAAAAGGAAGCTATCAAGAAGGTATCCACCACAAAAGCTACAACTACAAAATACAACAAGAGGTCGCCAAACACAAACAGCTCCAAACACTTTTGGTTTGAGTTCGATGAATTAATAAAACAAATGGAAAGTTTACAACTAAGGTCACAACTTCAACCACAAAATTGCAATGAAATTGGAGAGAAATATGATACATCTAAGAAGACAATGGTTTGGCAATACCCAAAGGAAATAAAAAAGGTTAGAAAATGGCCAAAGCAGAGAAGGATCTTCTTCTAATAGAAAAGTTTTAAAGGAAATAAATGAAATTTTTGGGGTAATATCATTGAGTTAATAAAGGGTATTTTTCCCTTTTCCTGCTCAAGCTATTTTTGAACAAAATGATTTGGTTAAAATAGCTCAAGAAGAAATATACAGGACAAGAAATGAATCAGAGGCAGTCCAGCAGCTAATCAAATATTCAATTTTTGAACACCCGGACAAAGCAAATTTCAGATAGGGATTGAGGACAGATCCTTATCAGCTTTGGAAATAAAGAGAGTTTTCATCAAAAGAATCTTCATGCATTCTAGAAAGGAAGTGCTCGGGACATTTTCGCTGATATCAATATTTTCAGAGAGAAATTTCAAGCTTTGTTGACAAGGGTTACCAAGTCCTATGCTCTTAGAGGATCAAACAGACTTAGAAACCTATGTAAAGAAAATAAATACTCATGCTCAAAATACGTACTTACTTGTTCTACCAAATTTCGTCGTAATACAACATTACCAACAGGGAAAATATCTATGATAGAGTAAGAAATTTATTTCATCCGGAACATGAAATAAAGTATCTGCTTTCCACAAACCCATACCTTTACAAACTCACTGCATAAGATGAGACACTGAGAAAACTCACAGCATGACTATGATACCAAACATGATCAATGGTGGAAAGAATTATTGGAAATTCTATAAAATTTATCTTCGTAGATGATAATTATCTTTACTATCAAAGGATAAAAATGAGCATGCCGTATGAAAGAGTATCACACATTTTTCTGTGTTAAAGAGTATCCGTAAAAGACAAAGAGTATCAAGCAAGCAAAGAAATTACTCCAAAAGACAAAGAACGAGTCTTTTTTCAAGACTTACCTCCAAGACATCCACAAAGAAAGAAACAAAGACATCAAGAAGTATTATTATGCTATCTACAAGACCATTTGTCTCCTCGTTTTACTTGTAAATTACTCCCTTAGTCACCCCAAATTATGTAAGGCTAAGTATAGTAGGTATATTTTTCAATTATTTTCAGGTATAAATAAACCCTCAAACGTAGGCAGGCATTATGGTGATTCTATTACTCATTGGTAACATTGAGATTTTTAATAAAATCATTTTGGAGAAATTTATTCGTGTTTACTGATGACGATTTGAAGCTCGTGAATTCTTTGCAGATTCATGTGTTGGATTGCAGTTCAATAAGTCTTTCACTCCTTTGTCTAAGTTTTATATCGCTTATAATATCATTATGTCCATTTCTCGAATAATTTACATAAAGGATTGAATCGTAATTTACTTAATTGTACTCCATTTCGTATGATTGCTCTTAATGTTTTCCTCTAAAATTGGTTATGCGGTGGAATTCTCCAAATGCTCTCGTCATTAATTTAAACATTGTTGATTACTATAATAAAGAATTCTTCATTGCTCTTTGTTTGTAGTCATCTCATTTTCTTTTGAACATGGTGAAATATTCTTAGTCGCCTTTCATCCCTTCAAAATCATCCCATCCACTTTAAATTTTAAGGATTGTTCTCTGTCTAATATCTTGCCCCCGTAAAGCCATCTGGTATGCGTAACAGAAATCCAAGAAATCCATCCTTTCGACTCCATAGCCCAATGATTATAACCAACCTTACCCTTAGTTTGTGGATTCCACCATTTTTCAAACAAATTCCTCGATTCAATCAGCCTCCAAACCTTCGAGAACAAAGATAAATCATAAAGAGAGAGTCGGGATGACATAGATTCTCGCATTTGAAGGTTGGTTTGTGGTTACCTTGGGTATACTTTCCTCTTACACAACTTCTAGGAAAACCTGAGTGATAACACTCTGATGATGTTTTTTAAATTTGCAATATATTGATTAACTATCATGAAAATGAAATTGGTTGTAATTTATGATGAGGTGGTGACCGACTATTGTCACAATTCCTGTCCGTGTTGAACCGGGTCATTCCAACACTAAACAAATTTGTGGAATGATGAACACATGACAGCGTCAAAAACGACATCAATTGGAGCTACATCGTAGATTGAGGATGATCGTGATCATGTTGGGTGATTTGTCAACGAGTTAAGAGGCAAATAGACACCGTGAGTAGGGGAAGTGGCATTATGTTGCCGCAGAATTGATACCGAAACGTGACGGAGGATTGGACTGGAGTCATGATTATTACTCTTGGAAGGGAAAATTGTGTTCTCTTCGTGTGGTCAGAAGCCTAAGTGTCCGGACTACGCGTTTGGAATGCACCGCATTGAGTCCAGTTTTGAAAATTCGTCAATCCGTTTCTTTATCGTACCCCTCACAGTATTGTTGGTGAAAAATGGTCGCCGTGTATGTTTAAAAAATAATCATCTATGGGCAGTAGATGAGAAATTAAATTTGAAGAGTTTATGTTGTATTCTCTTGGAATCATGTTTATATATTATTGAGCCTTATTGAGCCTAGCTAACTCAATGTAGGCAAAGTTATTTTGTTAGAATTTGCAACTCTAACGAATGACAGTAAGTTAAGCATGGAGTTCCAAGAAGTTATTTGAACAGATAAGGATGCCTCCGTGATGTAGGAGAAGATGAGGTAATGAAGCAAAACAACAACATTTATGGTGGACAACAAAGTATATGTTTGTTTGAGTTAGTGTGGTTTGTGTGGAATAGACTCCCAAAGATGTTATAAGCAAGTCCAGCTTGTTGTAATGAGCTATCATATGTACCCGTAAACTCCAAATGTTGAAGTATGGAATGTAAGCCTTGTAAAGGCATTCAAAGTTCATGGTGATCTCAAAACCACTTTGTAATGGTTTATGGTCGACTCAAACCATCTTTTGTCATCAGAAGTGATGGCTCAGGGTGAGCCATAAAACTACATACAGAGCCTTATACACAGGATTTGTCTTGGTGGCACATTTAAGTTCCGGATTTGCCTTGCAGGCAGACGGACGGTCTTGCATATTGAAGTTGGCGGATTTTCCCGGTGGTAAGGCATCGGATTCTGTCTTGGTGGCATATTGAAGAAGGATTTGTCTGTGGTGGCAGATCGGACGGCCCAGGCATATTGCTCCGAGTGGCTAACGTGTACATTAGAGCTTTGTGCTCATGAGCAGTGGACCGCAAAGCAACACCCGGCTCACGGTCTCAAGTATTGGTGTGTCTCGAGCACAAGAGGGTTCTGCAGCACTTTTCATCCGACAGTTGTAATGAAGGCGCAACTACTAAGAACTGTTTGGCATTGTTATTCGGACATGAATATTTGGCTTAGAAAGGCACTGATCTCTCTTTGTTTTGGAGGTTCTCAGACATGCACTCCGCCGATGGTGGTGGATTTGTAGGTACATAAATGCAAGATAACTACGACAGAATTATGTATGCGAAGGACATCCCACAGATCGGCGGTTGCAAATGTTGGTATCCATACATTCCGGATGGTTGCTCTTTTATATGGACGTCGACATATTCTTTGTTATGCTTGATTCACAAACTGTATTTCAGAATCACTAGCATGACAAGTAGTCATCATTATGTATTAGAAGACCAATTCCTACTGTCTATGGTTGTAATCATTTGAGGAGTTTGTTCCTACATAATAGGAAATTCATTAGACATAGTTTCTCCTAGTTTAGTGTGTGGTTGAGAGAATCTCTCAACCACACTACTGCACGTCTAAGATAGAATTCCCATCTTGAGACTTTGCTTCTGTATAAATATGTGTGTAATTTCCTTGATTGAGAATATAGAATTTGTTCGCAGTTTGATGTGCTATTTTATCTATAATCACAATGATTATTTAAACCCCAAATATACATATGCCTTTACTTGCAGCTTAATAGAATATTGGTCACAATTAGTTAATTTAACAGAAATAAATATCAACCTATACAAATGTTCATTTCATAAGGTATGGTACCATCAACTTAAGAAAACACGGCACGAGATTAGTCAGCGAGCATCTCGATGCAAGTCTACCGTAACGCATCCAAGCCCTCAGTCACGCTCATCAAAATGGTATACACATTGTGGTTTTTGGCGGCATTCCTGATTACTTCACGTTGATCATCCGACCATCCATCTCACGTATGGTGGAAATCACACAGGTAATGTTTTACCCTAACTAACCTTGGCATTCTAAGATTGCACCGCTTTCATTTGCACCTTGATTTTGCTATACTGGGACGACTCGAGTCGTGGTTGGGGTTTCAGCTTTTACCGTGTCAATTCCTTCTTCTCGCTTTTCTGCTTGTTCTCCTCATGTAGCCATGGTGATGTTCTTCCGCAACATAATGATACCAACCATACTTTGGCTTCCATTTCCGTCGATAAAGACTAGCCTTTCCCTTTTTTTTTTTGTAATGGTTTCTAGTTTTTACTTTTAAATGTATACGGAAACTCGACATTGGTTTTGCTTCCATGTTAGGTTTTCCTCGGTTGTTCACAATTTCTTGAGTTGGATATCAAGGTTTCAAACCCGACGTACGCAACTATGTGATCATGTTCTCAAAATTCCTCAGGTTCTTTTCGTTTACGTTTTGTTTCCACTTTGGAATCCTACATACCAGCAAAGGTTTAGCCCAGGCAGGCTGCCGTCGATAATCTTAGCTCGTTTCGAGTTAAGAAGTTTGTCACCGCCCCGACATGGACAGGCACTTTCTCGTCGTTGAACGCTTGTGAGGGTTGTTAATTAACCAGGGTTCTTTGTTGTTGGCATTGGTAATATGATTGTGAATTGAGTACAATGGCTAGCTGTACGGTTTTCTGATTGTTGAGGGTTTATCCAGAACCTCTAGGTTTCCCTTGCTAGACTCTTTGTATGCTTAACAACTCAATTTCTTTAAAGGTGACCTGACGTTCCTTTTCCTTAACTATGTTGAGGTAAAGGTTATATACATATGGACCATAGTTTTTATACTCTCGTCCACGTTGTTATGAGAATGCTTTTGAGGTTTTATTTTATATTGTTGTTTTGTAAGAATAGAGGTTTCTCTTGCAGGCCAGCTTTTGCCAGCTATCAAATTGTCTCTACAAGCAAGAATATTTACTTGTGGTTTTCCACTAACACTATGCATGCATGCGTGTTTCCAAACTAGAACAACTCTCCTCATGTTTATCTATGATCTCAGTCGTGGATTGAAACACCATTTTGCGCTGTCACACAATATGTACAATTACTGCTAATGGTTCGTCTTTAAATTCACTTACCTTTATCCTTAAATTTAGAATACTATTGTCTTTAATGGTTGGTGTTGCTTTTGTTGTGGTTATCTATTCTTTTGCTTGTGCTTTTGTATAGTCATTATTACATGCTACAAAAATTATGCTTCTCAACAATAAATTTCTTAATGTTCACTTTGTTGGTTGAGTACCCAGATATTTCTGCTTAAGTGACCACAGCTTTGGTTATTGTAGCTAAACTTTGTCTCTTTTAGTAATTGTGTCAAAGCTTTCACTGCCAAGACATACACAATAATTCTTAGGGTCGTGTTCATTTGCTACACTATTTCGTTTCCTATATCATGTGACAGTAACTTATAAAAGAACTTCGAGAAAACTTATAAAGAACTCTTAGGTCTGTTTTATACTTATATAACAAAAAATACACACTTTCCATAATATAGTCACAACACACATCTTTCCGTTAAACAACAATGTGACAAGACTGTGTTTAAGTATGTATTGTATGTTTATTCAAAATAAATAACCAATGAAATAAAGATCAGAGCTTGGGAGTACCTATCTGAATTTATGTTAATTCAAGCCAAACAATGTAACGAAAGAACCTGGCAGGGAGAATTTTTTCCATATTTACTGTTTTTCCACGCTAACAATTCCTGAGCTTGGCTAACCTCCAACCATGAGAAGGATGCACGTATCCACTCCCCCCCATCGAGCTCCGACTTTTGAGCAACTCACGTATTTGTCATAGCTTTCACCTTGGCAACAGGACTCTAGTCTAGCCTTCCGTGTTGTTAAAGGTGAGTAAAGGTGAGTTTGCTCCACTAGCTCTCCTACCAAAGAGGTCCTTCACAGCAACGTCCCGCCTTCAATAGAATTTTGTCTTCGTCTCTGCTCTCGCACTTCTTCTTCGGGAGAATTTGAGAAAGAAAAAACCAACCTTTTCCCCTCCCCCGATTTCCCTTAAATCAATAGAGAGGTGGTTATGACCGAGATAATCGTCCCAACTACTCGTTTCCGCCCTTCATACTTCATAAATCTTTTCCATTTTTTAAAATGAAACCGAAACATAATCTTTATTAAAGAAATAAAATGTTTATGCAATATCCTCATTTCTGTTTGTACTTTAAGAACAAATAGTTACTACAAGTATTCTAAACAATCGTAATTCCTAAATAATTAGAGGGTTACAGAGATGGAGAGTGAGAAATATTAGAGAAAGCAAAAATCACTACAACCTTACTTACTTTCATATATAATAGACCAAAGAAGATAATTATTAAAGAAAACATTTTAAAAAAAGTGATTAAATAATGATATAATATTTAACAAACGCATTAAAAAAGAAATAAAATTTAATTAAGAAAATAAAAAATCGAACAAACACAAAATCAATTTGTTTATATAAATACTTATGCAACACATAGTAGTTTCCACGTTTATGTTTTAAGTTGGGGAATTGTTGCACCCTAATCAGAGCTTTCATCATTGTTGAACCTAGGAAACTCCCCATTGTAATGACAAATAACTCCCTATAGTGGCTAAAACTCCCACAGTGGCAACTCCCTCTTATAGTTGAGAAATTCCCATATTTCCACATTACATTTGCATCAACTATGGTAGTTGTGGCAACTAGTGTGTAGCTTGTTACTAAAACAAAGCATTGTCTTTTTTTTTAACCGTGACGTTACACGCCGCAAAATTTATGTGATTTTATCTTGAGACAACATGAAGAAGAATAAAGCTATGTGTCCGCAACAAGAATACCTACAAGGGAGGAATGCTTAAATTCCATATACATCTCCCTACAAGCCATGTGCCAATAAGAAGTAATAAACAATCTACCGTATATACAAGTCAAGCAAATACAAAAGGAAAAATAAAATTGTAGTGGATAATTAACTAGTGTAGTGCCATTAAGGAAAAAAGACAAAATTTAATAGAAGTATGATTTCGTGCTACAAAATAATACGTTGATTATCACTTTTCGCAGAACAATGTGTAAGAAATAATGTCTACTAAATTTTATGTATAATTTTTAATTTTTTTAAAGCTTAGTAAATTTCAATAAACAACATATTAATCATGTGTCAATAAGCACTAACAAATAATTCCAAGAAATAAACTAGTCAAGACTCAAAAAATTGTAGTGGATATCAATCTTATGGAAAACCACCAAGGAAAAAAACACTCTCTAAGGAAAAAAAAAAACACTTCCAAAAGTCACCCACAAATAGAAAGACAAACCAAGAAAATGAGAAAGACACTAAGGGTCACCCCCCCAAATAGAAGGTACTAAAAAAACCAATAGG
The DNA here is from genome assembly GCA_034641835.2 of Pinus albicaulis. Classification (NCBI taxonomy): domain Eukaryota; kingdom Viridiplantae; phylum Streptophyta; class Pinopsida; order Pinales; family Pinaceae; genus Pinus; species Pinus albicaulis. The sequence continues at coordinate 293,193 of MU968311.1, forward strand.
TGGAAACGACTACTAATTAGTTTACCTTTTTAGATTTTTATTTTGTTTTAAGTTTTTTAAAAATATTAGAAACTAAACTCAGTAAAAAATGAATGGTAAAACTAATTATTATTAAAAAAAATAAAATAAAATAAAAAAAATAAAAAATTAAATATATATTAATTTTTTTAAAGTAATAAAAAGTTAAAATTTATTTTATATTATTATTTAACAAAGATTAAAATAAATTTAATTTAATTATAATTTTAAAACTTAAATGAAATTTAAATTTAAATGAAAATGATACCATTTTTCTTACCTCACTCTATTTAACTTAATTGTACAATAAGTTTTCCTCAACAGATGACCCTACATTATTACATGGAAGGGTAATTTTTTGTTTTTATTTTAAAATCCGTAAGTTTATGGTTATATGCTGAGCTGGCAAATTTCTAAAGTTTTTTGGACTTGTAAAGTTGACTCTAATTATACCAACATTATTGTTTTTTTAAATGATATAAGGTAAAGTTGTTTTTTAATGATAAAATGCACCTTATAGTTAAAATATTATTAGTTAAGCTAAGCCTTTAAGACAAACCATTAAGAAAACATAAGATGTTAATACTATTAATACTATCCAGCTTTCGTTAGTTGCAGGAAAATACCGATCTCTTTAACCCATAGAAAATTTACAGTGGCCATTGTAGGCCTGCCAGCTATATAGACAGAAGTGAGTACCTGGAATCTTGATTAAACTTAGCTGCTGTTATTGGAAAATAATTAATGTGTCAATACCGTTCATTTAACTTATTCATGCTTCATTTGAAAAGTAAAATAGGTCCACTAAAGCTAGCTGGAGCAATGAAGCAAAGTTGCTCAATCCAGCTGTTATGTATGTTTCCAGAAAGACATTTTGCTACTGCTGCTATGGCAATGATCTGTCCTCTGTCAAGTCCATATATAATTATTACATATTTATGTCAAGGATTCAATCAAATATAATAAGGAGACATTCTCAAGGATTTGCATTATTGTCATAAGATATTTGAGAGAGAGAGAGTTGCAGCAGCATGACTCAGTTGGTTCATCCCTGTTATCCTCATTAGGGGCAGCATTCCATTTATTTCATGCCTACCCATCTTCCCTGGTCTCCTCGAAATACCCTATACCCAATTCAATGCTAAGACAACTCCAGTTGGGGAGGTGTTGAGTCCATACCCAATTCAGATACCAATACAAGCCCAGTTGGGTAACTGAATTGATCTGAGCTCAAGGCTGGATGGTCTGAGGCAGGCAACCCAGATAAAACTCAATGGCTTCAGCAAGCCCTAGGAGTTGTAATATACACACACAGCACAGTGCTCAAGGTGATCCCAGAGCTTCCTGCAGCTGCCACTGAACGAGAAAGAGAAGAGATCACTAAATTATATTTGGACACAGTGTGAACTTGTTAGATGCCTGCAACGTGCTGAGGAGTTTCTAGATGTTCAACGCTACCAGATGATGGTGCAGGTGGCACTTCATTCATTAATGGATGTCAGATTAGGAGGAGCAGGTCAAGATTACCTGCTTGAAGAACATTCTGCAGATTGCATTGTGCCATCAGGAGAAAAGAGGAGGAGGCAGGGGAGGGTGCAGGCACGGGAATCAGAGATCAAAGCTTGAGAATTGCAGTTCCATGCTCAGACGTATGGGTGAGAAGCTCAGTACCAGTTCGAGTAGTAATGGGGATTGGTGAGTCAGTGTAAGAATAATAGTAAGAATGCAGTAATGAGTGCCTCTATGGATCTAAGACCGTAACTATTTTCTTATGTGGTGTGCTGTCCATGGCCCTGCTGGTGAAGACCAAGAGGCTTCTTCCTACATTGAACCTGCTCAACCAGCATGAACAGCCTTCATGGTCTCCATCAATGCTCAAACTGCAGCACAGAGTGAAGGAAGAGATTGAGAGGAGAAGGGCCATAAAAGGCTCTGCTGCACTCCTCCAAGAACTAGACAATGCATGTGGAGGTGAAGGGGCTGTATCATAAGCTACTGCAGGAGACAAGGCTTCAAAGAACTGTTTGATGGATGAGATCAGGAGAATCTGTGTCCAGGTTGCGAGGATCTGCAGAGGATCTGGAGAAGAAGCTGGTACCTGTGGAGCATCAGGTTGATGAGATTGGGTAGAATGCTGGTATCTAGCAGAGTATCCCTGCTCGGCATCATAGAATAAAATATTTTTTAATCTATTCAGGTATGATTTATGGACTGCAAAATGCAATAGAATTTGCACAAAACTAGCTTGCAGTTGAGCCTGCTATTTCTGCAAGTCAAGCAGACATTTAATCAGGAGGGGTAAAGTTTGTATATTGACATTTACATTTTCATCCCTTTTTTTCATTACAATTCATTTTCATTTTCTTCTGCTAAAAGAAAATGAACAATTTTTCAGTTTATGTTTTTGAATTATAGGGATTATTAGCATAAATATTTTAGTTTTAGTTTTTACTTAATAAATTATGTTAATTAGAAGAAATTTTTTTTTTTGGTAAAATCTATCATAACTCAATTGTCAAAATCAGTAGTGAGGACAATCATTATGGATGTTATTCATTAATATAGTTTGATTCATCACTGTTATTGAAGGAAAACTATGCTATCTGGAATTATCGATCGGTAACTTATAAGAGGCAGACTGTGACTCCTGCCAGATACTTCTGGATTTTGGGCCGTTAGCTTGTTTCCCTTACATCTCAAGAAAACAAGCTCTTAGCCAAACAAAAATCAACTTCTCTTGTTACAAGCTTTCTAAATCAGCTGAAAGATTAAAACTACATAAGCAAACCATGCACATAAAAGAAAAATAAATGTGATTAGAGTAGTTTTAACTGTTAAAATAATAGTTACCAACTACGCCAACTAGCCAATGAATTTTGAAATTTGGGAATTCAATTCATTGGACAAATAATACTATTCGCTTCAGTCAAATTCCTGGGTACTTCGGCCAAGTGTCCTTGCAGGTGTAGTCCTTTCAATGTAATGTATCAACATAATATTTATTTTTTGGTTGTTTTTAATTAAAATTAATATCAAACAAATATAACAAAATGAGGAAATAGTAGTTAGATTGTAGTTCTTTTCGGAGAATTAGTTGCAGTAATCATTTAAAGAAAAATTAATGTTTCGAATTCTTAACTGAATTCAGAACTAAAAATAATAAAATAATCTGCCATAAAATAAGAATTAATTTATTTTTGAAAATAAAAATAAAAACCAAAGTGTAAATTAAAACTTATATAATATAGCAAAAAAACTCTATAATATATATTTTATATTAATAATCTGAGTCCAAATTCAAATACAAATACAAATGTGATCACAATAATTTATAACTTCGAGAATAAATTCAAATACGAATCTGATAACTATGATTAATAAATTAGAGTCCAAATTCAAATACAAATGTGATAACAATAATTAAAGTCACAAAAATGAAACCACTCCCCTATATATAAACCTGCTTTAAAAAACAATAATAAAAACAAAACCTGCTAGAAAAAGACAAAATACAAAATAATAGACATTAAGCAGGGTTAAATCAGATTTATTTTATTTTATAATTAAAAACAGCTTCTTTGTTTGACAAAGTCCAGCTTAATATGACTTTTGATGCCTCTCATTACACCACAAGCTCATTAGCAGCTATTCTCCATCACCAATTTGGAATATAATAAAAATAATAATAACTGTTTTTGTCTGTTCCAGCAACATGTTTTTTAACTTATTGGAAAACAGAGATTGCTAATCTTGACTTCGTTGCATTGACCTTTAGATTTGAAAATTAAATCTTCGGTAAAAAAATAATCATCCACTGTAAAATAATTATGAAATGATTTTTCTTAATTGTTTAGGGTATATTTATCCATCAAAATAATTATGGATTGATTTTTCGTAATTATTTTCAACGGTATTTTGGTATGTTAATTTAATTTACAAGTTGGTTTTGTCATTTAAAGAAAATAGATCATATAACTTCAAATTTTCATGTGTGGCATAAGATTTTATAAATGACAATATGCGCGGGTGATTTTCGTAAAGAGAAATTGAAAACCTTAAAATAATATTAATCATAATAATGTTAATAATTTTAATAATAATATTAATAAAAAATATCATATTAATAATATCAATAATTGCTTTATTAATAATAATAATAGAAATAATAATAATAATAATTATAAATAATAATAATAATATTTATAATAAATCTTTTTCCACTTGCTCTTAGTAAGATTGTTATTAATTTCTAGTTTTTTTTTTTATTGTTTGGTATCTACGCTTTTTTGGAGAAGGGTTTTAATTTTGCCTTAGCTCCTAGAAAGATCTTTATTTAAGACATTATTTGTGATATAGAGGGGAGATTCAGAGACTTACTTGATACTTCAAAAGACATCATTAGACAAGATTGTGCCATGATCCCTAGTGCTTTTAAGTCACTAAGAGCAACATTAGCACACTTGAGTCGAGGCTCTTAAATCCTTGAACATAAACCAGACATCGTTGTTCTTAAGGCGGTATATGAGGTGTTATTAAATATCTTAAATAGGAGGATTACCGTAATAAGATGTTTGATTACCTTCATAATAGATGCAAATACAAGAAACCGGACAAAATCCTCGAGAAAGCTTCAAAAGCTTCGTCGCTCTTGCTATAAAATCTAGTAGCACTCTGCTAGTCTTCCGAGTAAAAAGCTCATTGAGAGTAATCACCTCACCTTCAGGATCTATGTCTCAAAGATTCATAAGGAAGGATGCTCCCTCTTCGCCCTATCATTAACACCATCTGGTCAATTTTATCTTCCTCGCTAATGTTTAGCCAATAAGCTAAACCTCGTGTGGGACAACACTCTTTGTCAAAGACTCATCCTCCTTTTATTAAAGAATTGGAATTCATTAAAATGGATCCTTTATGACAAAGCCTTTGTAAGTTTTGATGTTGTCTCACATATACTCGCATTCTCATTTAACAGAAGCCACGTTGTCACCGATTGAATCACGGATTCGACATCGCCCATCTGCTGGGATTTGTCTTACTCCCTTTTAGTTTCAAGGGTGAATTATTTGAGAAAAACTTGTGGTGTGGCTACCTGGCCTTACCGTCCTTTGTTGTGTCAATATTTTCATGAAGACTAATCCATGGCCCTTTCCTCTTCCCTTTTTCAACCTAGGCTTTGGAAAAGGTCAAGGATGACACTTGTGGTCCGGGCCCATGGGCAAAGAAAAATTGGACCTTTCTTCCAAGATCTTAATAATCAATCTCGACTTCATTAAGTTCACCATGGAATTCAAGTGATGGAAGCCTCGTCTTTCTAGATGTTCTTATTTCTCTTTTGGAATGAGGAAGGTTCTTTCTCCCATCAAGTCTTTTAGAAAGAAGACACACACCTGGTGCGTATTTTGCATGTTGGTTCGCATCATTTCCCCTACTCAAGCTAGGGTTATCAAAGACTTAGCTACTAGAGCCTTTTAATCTCAGTTAAGAGGCTAAGGAGCAATGCTTCTTAAATGGAGCTTTGTGGTGAAATTGTCCTTTCTTGGTAAGCCTTTCCTGAATCAGAATCTGCAAAATAATCAATTGTAACATGCCAGCCCTTGACAGAGATTATTAGTTTAATAAATTTAATCTAATGCTAAAAAATACAATTCAGAAAAATTAAATGCAATGAGGAGCAGAAGGCTCCCCTAAAAAGAGATAATGTGAATCTGCCATGCAAGTAGCCTTAAAATCTTCTTTGGAAATGGGGTGATGGTACAGACGGAGCCGATGACCATTTGCTAATAATGGTGTTTTAGAGTCATCAATTGTTAAGAGCCTTACTGTTCCATTGGGAAAAATAGTATTTATTTCGTACGGTCCTAGCCATCTTGTACGTAGCTTCCCTTGAAAGTTTTCAAACCGAGAGTCATACAATAAAGCCTAATTACCTTTTTGGAATTGCTTATGCTTGATGATTTTATCATGCCATTTTGTTCTCTGTTGTTGGATCATAGTTGTATGATGAATGGCATCTAATCTTTTTTCATCCAATTCATGAAGCTGCTGCAACCTGGCTGTCTGTGCATCAGTCAAATCAAGGTTAACAACTAAAGCAGTCCTTAAGGTTTTAATTTCAAATTCCACAAGAAAAACAACACTTTTACCATAAACCAGTTCATAGAGGGAAAATCCTGTAGTATTTCTCTAGGTAGTTCTGTAAGCCCATAGCACTTCAGGGAGCCTTTGAGACCAATCCTTCCAGTTTTCCTTCACTGTTTTTGTTAGAATGGCTTCTATTACTTTGTTTGTACTTTCCACCTGCCCATTGGCTTGGGGATGGTATGGTGTAGTCATTCTATGATGAATATGATATTTCTGAACGGTGGCTTTAAAGCCATGAGAAGTGAAAGGAGGTCCACCATCTGTAACTAGCTCTCTAGGCACTCCAAATCTAACAAAGATCTCTTCAAATAGGAAAGCTAGGACAACTTCTTCATTAGCTCTAAGGAGTGCTTTAGCCTCCACCCATTTAGTCATATAATCTGTGCAGACCAATATATAAACTCTTTGGTTGGATGGAGGATTAATGGGTCCTACAAAGTCTAAGCCCCATCTTTCAAATGGTTCAAGTATTACCTGGGGGTTTAATGGCATTTCATTTCTATGATTAGGTTGACCCATTCTCTGACAGCTATCACAAGCCCGGACGTATTTCTTTGAATATTTAAAGAGTGAGGGCCAATAATATCCCATCAGAAGAATTTTATGTGTCGTTCTCTTATCAGCAAAATGCCCTCCACAAGGGCCATCATGACAAGCTTTTAATATATCATAAGCCTCATCTTCTCTAATGCATCTTTGGATTTCATGATCAAGTCCTACGTAGAAAAGACACCCACTTATCTAGCTATACTAAGCACTTTGTTGAATGATTTTTCTTTTCTCTCGATGGGATAGGTGTGATGGTAACTTCCCTGCAACCAGATAATTGGCAATGTCTGCATACCATGGTGAGTGAGCAGATACTACAAATAAATATTCATCAATAAAGGAATAATCTACTGGAGTATTATCATCAGCTTTTAACCAAGAAAGGAAATCGGCAACTACATTTTCTTTTCCTGGTCGATCTATAATTGTAATATCAAATTCTTGTAATAACAATAACCATCTGGTGACTCAAGCATTTGTGACAGATTTGTTCAGTAAATACTTAATAGTTGAGTGGTCAGTATGGACAAAAGTATAATAACTAGTAATGTAATGTCGAAATTTATTAATGGCATAAATTACTGCTAAAAATTCCTTTTCGGTAACTGTGTAATTAAGCTCCACAGGATTCATATTCTTACTAATGAAGTAGATAGCATAAGGAAGATGGATTTCCTCTTGTCCCAAGACTGCTCCAATTGCGATATCCAAAGCATCAGAAGATATATGAAAGGGAAGTGCCTAATCAGGTCCCCTTAAAATAGGAGTTGTAGATAACTGATGCTTGAGTTCAAAAAATGCTTCCTGGCAAAGATTAGTCCACTTGAATTCAACATTTTTCATAAGTAACACAAACATAGGAGACGCTATTTTGGAAAAAAAATTAAGAAATCTCCTGTAATATCCTGCATGTCCTAAGAAACTTCTCACATCTGTTTGTGTTCTAGGAATAGGAAGGTTCTGAATGACTTGTATTTTGGATGGACCTACCTGAATTCCTTGAGATGAAATAAAATGTCCAAGTACTACTCCTTCACTCATCATCATATGACATTTTTTGGTACTTAAGGAGAGGTGGTCTTGTACACATCGTTTAAGTACTTTCTCAAGATTCTGTAATGCATCCTCAAAAGACACACCATAAGGGGTAAATTCATCCATAAATATTTCCATAGAGTCATTAATCATATCAGAAAAGATTCCTATAACTGCTCTTTGAAAGGTTGCTGGTGCGTTACATAGTCCAAATGGGAGAAATCTATAAGCAAAAGTTCCCCAAGGACTAGTAAAAGTGGTCTTATCTTGGTCTTGGGGTGCAATTTTGATTTGATTATACCCACTAAACCCATCTAAAAAGGAGAAGAATTTCTTCCCTGACAAGCTATCTAACACCTGATCAATGAATGGTAAAGGAAAGTGATCTTTTTGAGTGGCTTTATTTAAGGCTCTATAATCTACACACACTCTCCATTTCCCGTTTTTCTTAGGAACTATTACCAACGGGGAAACCCATTCACTGTCAGATATAGGATATATAAACCCTGCATTAAGAAATTTTTGAAGTTCCTCTTTAACAATTTCCCTTAAATTAGGGTTCATTCGTCGTTGAGGTTGACAGATTGGTCGACAACCTTCCTTGATATAGATACGATGAGTACATAATTCAGGAGAGATTCCCTTCATATCTGTATAGTCCCATGCGAATGCTTCCTTATTTTCAAGAAGCAACTTCATTAATTGTTGTGTTTCAGCAACTGTCAAGTTGGGGTTTATGTTCGGTGTTTTTCCAGGTTCAATTTCTACTGGTATACTTTTAGAAGAGATGGTGGTTGATGTTTGAGGAAGATCTTCAGGTTTAAGCTTTTCCTGGGTATCTAATTTCAAAAGTGCAGCCAACTGATTATGTGTTTCTAGAGTCATAGAGGAGGGTTCACAAATAAAATTATTAATTACCTCATCCTCAGCGGTATCTTTAAGGCTTAAAGCTTGTTCGATAGTCAAAATAGGTTGAGTAGCATGATCATCATAGTCCATCCATACAAAATTATCATTATTAATCATGGGTGTAGCATGAGGGTAAAGAGTAACCTGCTTAGTTTCATATCCATTGGAAATTGTCATTGAACCCGATCTACAGCTGATAAAGGCATAGACTGTGGCTAACCAGGGCCTTCCCAAAATTATAAGATGTCCCCCCAACTTTTTTTTAGTATGTAACACCACAAAGTCGACTGGGTAATTCCAGGATTCAACTGAGATGATTAGGTCTTCAATAACTCCTTCCAGTTTGATTGTAGAACGGTCAGCTAACTCTAGGATGGTTGGTGTATCTCTGATTATGTTCTTCAGCTGTAACAATTGTGAAGTTTCAAGGGTCATAATATTTATAGCAGCACCTAAATCTACCAGAACTCAAGGAATTATTTTTTTTCCAATTTTCACAGTGACAATAGGATGGCCGGGATCACCATATTTAACGGGAGGAGCTTTACCGGACATTAATGCAGATAGATCACCCATAAAATGAACTGTAAGGGGATCTTTAGCTTTCCTACTGGGTTTCTTACTGGGTTTCTTAACACAAATATCTCTCATAGTTCTGGCATAAATTGGTACATCTCTCAGTGCTTATAAGAGTGGAATTTTAACATAAAGGTTCTGTAATTCCCCTAGAAGATTGAAAGCAGGTGGCTCAAGCATTCTAGTTAAAGCTAAACGCTTAGGGAATGGTGGTTCTGTTGTTCCAATACCCTTATTAGAGGGTGGTGGTACCTCTTCATGTGAGTCACATTTTTCTGTCTCTTCCTTATCAGAATCAGAAGAGGTAACGTCATCAATAATGGGTTCGACTATTTTCCCAGATTGTAAATGAATATCATTGCATTGTGCAAGGAAAACATGAAGTATAGGCTGGTTCTGAATATCAATAACTTGCACAACTTTATTATTGGGGTTAGGGTTTGGTTGTACAGGTAACTGGGGTCTCATCATTTGATTATTCGGTGGAGCACCTGATGTTAGAGGGAGTGGTTGCTAAAATTGAGGAAATTTATTTGGAAACGGGAGTTGTTGACCCCTCCAATTTGGATTCCATTGGTTAAAGTAATATTGTTGTTGTGGAGGCCAAGGAGTCCACATTGCTGGGTCTACAAAGGGAGGGTTTGTTTGTTACATGGGTGGGTAATTGATTTGATTGAAGGGCAGGTATTGCATTTGATTAAAGGGAGGGTAATTTGCTTGACTAAAAGAAGGATAATTGTTCCAACAATTAGAAGATGTAAATGGCATATTAGAGTTCATACCTTGTCCTCACGGTTGCCATTGCCTTCTCTGTGTCAACAGATAGATTGCTTCAGCCTCTTCTTCGGTTGGTTGCAATGCTGCTTTTATTCCTGGTAAAGAATGGCATCGTTGCGTTTCATGATCCTTCTCACAAAGGGTACAAATTGGCGCCTTTTCCAATGGGCATTCCCTTAGTGGGTGTTTATCTCTGCATTTGGGGCAAAAGACAGACAAAGCCGCTTCTACTTCGGCTTGTTTCTTCTTAACCTGCAAGGTGTCAATCTGTGAAGCGAAAGAACTTAACATTTCAGTTTTAAATTCCTCAAGTAAATTACCTATTTCAGCTCTTGTTGCTCCTCCACTGGCTGATTTTTTAACTCTTGAAAATGTGGTATCCCTGTTGTTTAACCTGTTCCTTGCAGCTCCTCTTGAACATCTTTTATAGAGGTTAACAATTTCATCATATGATTCTTTAGATATGTCCCTTTTACCAAGCATATTTAGCATATCTAGACAGTCATCCATTACTCTTTTTAATAATATTGTTTTAAGAATATCTTTAATTACATCGGGATGATTGGATTTCTGCAAATTATATTGTAGTATTTCCACAAAGTCCTCCAGATTTTCGTCCTCCTTCTGTACCATCTTAAATAGTTCCTCTCTTTTTTCTCTCGTCCGGCAGTAGTCTTGATATTTGAGCAGAAATTTCTGTTTCATCTGATCCCAAGTTGTGATTACATGGCCTCCAAGACTCATGAACCACCTTAGTGCATTTCCTTTTAATGTTGCTGGAAATAGCTTCAATTTTTGGGCATTTCTAATGTAATCGTAACTTCTGCATAATATATCAAAATCGAAAAGAAATTCATCAGGATCTTCAGAAGATAAACCATGAAAGTTAAGTAAAGGTGAAAGTGGGATATTCTTCATGGGGGTTGCTCCTCTAGGGAGATCACTAATAGGGAACCCCAAGGTAGAGAGAGAATTCTCATCTTTTCCCTCTCCTTCAGGATCTACTTGTCCTCCGCCGAAGAATCCTTCATTGTTCCCCTCCATTGCTTGATCTCCTACTGCACTTGCTCGATCCTCAATGTTTTCTACTAGCTTCTCAATGTTTTCTACTGGCTCCTTAACGTTTTCTGTTGGCTCTTCAACACTTTCTACTGGCTCTGCTGGCTCCTCAACGTTTTCTGCTGGTTCCTCAACGTTTTCAGGGCTCACAATTTCTTCTGTTTCGTAGTTCGATTGAGGGGAATGTTGAGGCTTTGGCCTTCGAGAGCTTAGCATCTGAGAAGGTTCAGATTTTGATATGATCTCGTCAATAAAGGTTTTTCTTCCCCCCTTTCCTCTGCCCTTGCCACCTGTAGGTTTAGTTTTCTTGTGGGCTCCGTGTCCTTTCATACAATCTGCATGTCTAAAAGAAAAACATCAATGGTTTTGAAACTTATAATTGCCTTCCCCGACAATGGCGCCAAAATGTTGGTCACTTTAATTGCTTATTAATCTAAACAATCCAGTGCTACATAAATTTTCAACCCAGGGAAGTCTATTTATTTCAAAGGCAATCACACACTGTATATGCTCAATCTCAAAAGCAATGAAAGGTTGTAGTAAAAATTACACTAATCACACCTTGCTTCAAACAAATTGAAGTTCTACTTTGAGTTACAGCAAAATCAATCTTCCTATTGCAGACAATTATCAGAAGAATCCTGGATTACATTAAAAAAAACAACAATCTAGGAAAAGAAACCAATCTGCAGAAGAAAAGACCAATTATGCTATAACAGAGAACATGACCCTATTCCCCAAGTAGGAATCTTCAGCACCTGTTCCTGACTACCACGCTTTCACAAAATCATTCTGTAGATAAGATTACCAATTGAATTAATCAACGATTACCTAGGAATGAATTATATGAAAACAATGAGATAATCAGGGGAAACAGAGTTTCAGCAATAGATAACAGAGTTCCAATAATGCATAAATGATTCAACAAAACAGAGTTTTAACACGGCGTAAAGGAAAATAACGATCAACACACTACATAAATTAATGGGTGAATCTTGTGAGGAAGGTGGGCCATTTCCTTCTCACAAGATTCCCCAGAAAAAGGAATTAAGAAGAAATGCTCAGAACAATCTTTTATTCATCTGTCAAATGTAACATATTACAAAACGATCCACGTTCTTTCTCTGTAATTCCCTTTTAGCTAAACCTTCCGTAATCCCCCTTTAATGCTGATGTCTCATCTATTTAAAGAGGAGACATCTATTACACATTTGATTACATCATACAAATCCTATTCTTAACCTGATCTGATCTTCTATGTTGGAATAGGATATTCTGTTCTTCCATAGCAAAGATGTTGTTACAATGGTTATGATGGTGCTAGCTTCGAGGTGCAGTTGTTGCGGCTAGTGTAATAGCTCCCTTAATTATCCTTTCTTGTTGCTGTCGTGCCTGAAATACTGTTTTAGCACCGCAAATCACAGACTGTTTCAGCAACGGGATTTGTGTATTGTTGGACTGTTTCAGCAATGCGGTCTTCAGACAGCAACGATGAATTAACTGCAATCTTCAAACTGTTTTAGCAACTATATATTTCTGATTAATGGCTAAGTATGAAAGTAATGTAAAATTATATGTGAAACAAGTTAAACATATAGTAAAGAGAAGAAACATTATATACCTTTGGAAGAATAGATTAAAGTGATGATATAGGCTTTAAATATGAATTAGAAAAGGATGGAATGATAGCAAAGTGTATGAACAAAAAGGTACATTACAGGGTTCTAACACTTAGGAGACATGATATTTCCTCGACCTTTAAGCCCCTTCGCACCATTCATAGTTTGCTTAGATCGATTAAGGACCCGGTTTTCCCTAAGGATGGTAAGGGTGTTTACTTGATTCCATGCTCCTCTGGGTCACCTTACATCGGTGAAATTGATCGATCCATTAATCAAATAATTCTTGAACACGTCTCTAACCATCAAAATTGTAGATCACACTCCTCTACCTTAGCAAAGCATGCTGAAAAGACAAAACATCACATTTTCATTGAAGATGCTAAGGTGATCGCAAGGATTGACCATTTCCACCACCGTAAGTTAAGGGAAGCATTAAAAATTGAAAAGAGACCAGTTAACCTTAACAGGGATGATGGGTGGAGTGTTAGCACGTGTTGGATTCCTGCCCTTCACTGTTAGTTGATGTTTTTTCTTCCTGCCCTATTCTCCCTCTTATCTGTGCTCCTCCTCTTAACCCCCCCCCCCCTTTTCTTCCATTGGGTCTTCTTTCTTGCGCTCTCTTTCTCCCTTTATGTTTTTATTTAGATTAAAATTAAATTATGTCAATTTTTTTATTTTTATTATTATTATAATATTTATAGATAATCTTGAAAAGACATTGGTTAACCTTAATAGGGATGAGTGAAGGGCATGAATCCAACACCTGCTAACACTCCACCCATCATCCCTGTTAAGGTTAACCGATCTCTTTTCAATCTCACCCTAAATAGCGTGGTAGGTAAATTAGATATCGAACCCATTAAAGAAGAAATGAAAAAAATGATAGAATTAGACCATGAGCGTAACAAAAGGGCCTTGAACCTTATAATCTTCAGTTTGAAAGAGGAGGTGGAAGAGGATACTTTAGCCATAGCCTAGAAAAAATTACATAATAGATTACAAATTGAAACAATGTGTCTCACAAAAGCAACAAGGTTGGGGAAATTAACTGAGAATAAAGGAACGCTGATTCGGATAAAGGTGAGCTCTACTGACCATAAGTATGACATACTTAGTAAAACCTCAAGTCTAAAAGGAACGAGAATATTTATAAATGAAGATATCATTCCAGAAGATCAAGCAAAATTAAGAAAGGAGGTTCAAAAGGTAAAAGAAGTTAGGAAGGAAGGAAAATGGGCAATAATCATAAATAGAAAAGTCGTTATTCGAGATAGAAACCAAACAGATAGTAATAAATAGCAATTCAATATGCTTCGAATTCTTTCTTGGAACTGTCAGGGCTTTCCATGGAACAAAGGCCCCAAGCTAAGTTGGATCTCGAATGAAGTTGATATTACATTGCTAGTTGAAACTTGGGAGCATGAAGAATCTAAGGTCCCTAACATAGATGGCTTTGCATTATGGTCAATCTAGAACAAGTGATCCTAACGTAGAGGCATTGGGGGTATAGCTTGTTACATTAGGAAGAACATCTCCCCCCATGCTAGGCTTTATAAAAAAGACCCTTACAACCAATATATTTGGATAGAGATTACTGACATTAATGATAAAAAAAACCTACATAGAAATATGTTATTTTGCCCCTATCAATTCTAACTTCTATAAGAAAAAAAAATTAGATAAAAATGATCCTTACAATGGTTTAGAGAATGATATTTCTAGCCTAAGGAATGAAGGTAATATCCTCTTAATGGGTGACTTTAATGCTCAAACTTCAAGCAACCAAGCTATTCTTCTAAGAAATTATTCCAACCCTAATCCTCTTTGGTTAGACGAAGACCTTACTCTAGCTAGCCGGTACAAAAGAAGCTCTGAAGATCTAGGGGAAAATTTGTTTGGGTTGGAGCTAGTCAAGCTCTGTAGTGCTCAAGATCTCATAATTTACAACGGTCTAAAGAAGTGGCCCAATTCTAGCCAAATGACCTATATCCATGGACTTGGTAGCAGCGTGGTAGACTATGTTATTTCCAATATCCCTTTTATACAACGAAATAATAATTTTGACATCTTAAACGACCACAAGCCTGACTAAGATCATAGACCTTTAATTGTAACTCTCAATTTTGTCATGCATAGAGATCCCATTGAAGGTAATCCTTCTAGCCAAAAGAACTTAATATTTGATAGAAATAAAAATGATATTTTTCTAAATGAACTAAAAATTAATTTGCTTCCTTTATCTAGTATAGACAACATAGAAGACCTATATCATTACTACAACCCTCTCATACTCTATTAACAAGTTCTCAATTGAAGTTTCAAGTAATAAAAGAAATAGCAAAACCAACCCTTGGTATGATAAATATTGATAAAGTGCGAGGAGAGAAATTAAGGAAGTTGTTGATGAGTCTCCTAAAATTGGCAAGATAAAAATATACAAAGCCCTAACTAAAAGGAAAAAAATGCAATATATTCATAAAAGACAAGAAAACCTCTTACACCTCTCTAAGGTAGCTCCTAAGAAATTCTGGAGGCAGATTCTAACTAGAAATACTAAAGATAATAATAGAATTTATTTACACGAATGGAATTACTATCTTAAAAAGATTTATGAATCTCCAAATGTCATAGATAACTTTGAAACCTTGCTCACAACAGAAGAAGTTTTCTCATTAGAAGACATAGATTTTTGGGTTAAGTGCCTGGAAAATGGAAAAGCTAAGGACATTGAAGGTTACCGGTTAGAAATCTTAAATATTGGAGGTCATGTCCTCATCCCTCACATCCACAAGCTTTTCAATCAAGCGGTCAAGCAAGGGTTCCCTAAAACTTGGACTCAGAGCCTCATTATTCCTATTTTTAAAAGTGGGGATACAAATAACCCCTCTAATTATCAGACAATTATGATTAGCCCTCTCTTAGCCAAGTTATATGGTATTATTTTGGAAAAGAAGATGAGCATATGGCTTGAAAGTGAAGGTAAGCGGGCTAAAGGCCAAGCAGGTTTTAGAAGGCAACACTCAACAACGGACCACCTCGTTATGCTTAGGATCATTGTGGAGGAATGTTGTAATGATAAATCCAATCTCTTTTGTTTCTTTGTGGACTTTAGAAAGGGTTTCGATATGGTACCTAGAAATAACCTATGAAATATATTAGAAGAGCTAAAGGTTCCTTTCGAGTTGAGAGTTGCCACTATAAGGTTATATGAGAATGTAATTGCCAAGTTTAAGAGCAATGAGGGGTGGTTGAAAGATATTAAGTGTAATATCGGAGTTAAACAAGGTTGCCCCCTCTCCCTACACTATTTGGAATTTACATCGACAAGCTAGAAGGTTGTTTAGAGGAAGTAGGTTGTGCTGGCACGATCTTAGTAGGAATAGTCATCATCCTTCTTCTCTATGCTGACGATATTGCTCTTCTAGCAAGGTGCCCCTCTGATCTTGATAAGCAACTAAGACTTCTTAAGGATTTCTACTCTACCATGGGTATGACTATTAACACTGACAAAACAAAAATTATGATTATCAACTCCAAGAAGGACACTTACGCTAATTTGGTATGACAATAGCAACTTAGAGTAAGTGTCTTCTTACAAGTACCTAAGAATTGATATTCGTCACAAGCTCAACTGGAACTATAGCATTGAGAAAATGATTAATGGAGGATGGAAAACTTATTTTGGTGTTGAAAATAATTGTAAAACAACAAACCTTGTGATGTGGGATAAAAAGAAGCTCTTCTTGAAAATTTAATCACTCTTGTTATCTTGTATGGATGTGAGGTTTGGGGTTGCAGCATCTTTAGAGAATCCTGGAGAAAGATTGAGCAAATCCAAAAGTGTTTTATAACGTATAACTTCAAAATTAAAAGCAATACACCCTATCATATTCTCCTTATAGGAGTGGGTCTTTCCCCTATCGAGAGCCTAGCTATGACTAGGCTCTTGTTGTACAAGCATAAAATCAATAACATGGGAGACCATAGACTTCCTAAGCTAGCTTTAAATTCCAGCCAAAACCACCTAAGGCTCAAACGAGGTTGGTATAAAGATACCAGGGTCTGGTTAAACCATTGGGAGATCGACGAAAATTGGGAGATCGACGAAAATGTTGCATTGCAAAATATTAATAACATTAAAAATATTGTTACTTCTAAGTTTAAAGAGAAAATGTGGTGTGAGAAAGATTTAGAGGCTACAAGAAAATTAAGATATTATAAGCAAATCATCAACCCTACTCTAGAAGATCAAAAGTAGCTCTCTATTTTAACTGGTTCAAAGAATAAAATTAATATAGCCAAGATAAGAACAAACTCTCATGAGTTCCTTTGTGAAACGGGTTGTTGGGCAGTTCCTAAAACACCATGGGTGGAAAGGATCTGCCATCTCTCTGAGAATATGAACATTGAGGATGAAAATCACTTCCTCTTAGAGTGCCCTGCGTACACCCACATTAGATCTCAATTTCATAATCTTTATTGAAATGCCGACCTTCCTAGCCTTTTAACATGTCAAAATTATAGTGAGCTTGGGATGCTTCTCTCCAAGCTCTTTGAGCATAAGAGTACAATTTTAAATCAAACTAAATAATTCGTTTCTTTTGGTCCGATAGACCAAAGTTTGGTCTTAGTGGACGTTAACCATCATCATCATCAATATATATATATATAATAATAATAATAATAATAATAATAATAATATATTAAAATTATTAATTAATTCTTTTTTAAATATAAAAATAAATAAATAAATAATAACAATAATAATAGAATATTAAAATTATACATAATTATTAACTAATTCGTTTTTAAATTAATTGAATTTCTTATTTCTTTATGTTAGTCAAACTAGCCTTTATTTACAGCCGCTAGTTAGAGCATCCATTTATCTTGTTCTGATGATGAACCACATATGTGATTATCACCGAAAAACTTTATATGCATTGTATGGATCATAGAAGCAAAATTCCTATTATAATACAAATTTTTATAATATTATAAAGATTATTTATATTTAATAATATAATAAATAGAAATTAATATTTCTTATTTTTATAAATGTAAAAAAAATTGAATTTTTTAAAATTAATATTATCATATTGATAATATATATGAGATTTATATATAAATAAAAATATTATAAATATAATATATATTATTATTATCTAATTTTAAAGTTACGGCGAAACCACACCCATTGATATATCTAGCTTTAAAACTTTATGTTAGTGTTTCTTTGTTGATCCCAATGGCGTTAGCCCCCGGAGACAAGGTCGTGACCTTTTGTGCCCTGGTTTTGGAACTCAAGTCCATTCCCAAGCCAAAGGCCCAACAATCTAAATTTGTTAAAAAAATAGAGATTATTCCATCAGTAGCCCTCCCTTCTGGCTTTCAAAAGACTACCTTATACTTCTCTGATAGAGCCTTGGTCAGGGAGCTTATGGGCATGTGGCCCTCGTCCAAATCAATTGAGTAGTGGGTTGATAAATCATGGAAGGTAACTGGGGGGGTTTTGCAGTTGGCAATGACTTTCTGTTTTTCCCTTTGAATGTAAGGAGGATCGATACATTACTTTTCAGAATGGGTTGCATTTTTTTGGCTCAAGAGGAATGCATCTAAATGCACTTCGATTTCAATCTGAATGAAGATATTCCACAACTATGCCAGATGCCAGTCTGGGTTAAACTTCCACGTTCCCCCTTGCCTTGTTGGAGCAACGAATGCTTGAAAGCAATTGGAAATGGAGGAAACGGAATAGAAAAGTATCTAGATCGAGCAGAACCAAAGGGCCAACAATTTGTTTGTGAAAAAATTGGAAATCGAGTAGCAAAATATCTATATCGAGCAGAACCGAAGGGCTAGCAATTTGTTTGTGCAAAAATCTAAGTAGAAATGGACTTGGAGAAAGGACTCCCTACTGAGATTCTTCTGACCCAAGGAGAATGGAAACATATCCAGCCTGTGCATTATGAAAAACTTTCATTATAATGTAAGGGCTGCCATGACTATGGGCACTTCACTCATGACTGCAATAAATCTCAAACTATGAATGGGAATGGAGCGATTCCTACTCAAGAAACCCATTGGCTCACTCAAAAGAGAGAAGCAAGCAAAGGGAAGGTGGGGCCAAGGATTTCAAATCATCGGGGCAGCAGGGAGCATCCTCCTCAACCGATCCATTTGAATCGCTCTCCTAGGATGATGTTGTCCAGGGGGAGCAAAACGGTGATACGGAAATTCTGGGAAACGAGGAGACTTTGAGTGAAGGAGGGGGAATGATAGGAGGACTAAAAGGCGAAAATCGTGAAGGCACTATGACAAAGGAATATCATATTGATAATGTTGCTTGTCCTCTGGCCCGTCACATTTTATCCAGTGTTGAAAGGGGAGAAAAAGAAGTAGAAATGGTGTACCCAAAACATCCAGGATCTGCGGAGGGATAGGGCAAGATGTTAACAAGAAGTGCCCAGAAAAGCATAATCTGGGGAGGTGGTTCATCTACTTCATGAATTAGAAAATCACAATAAATCAGAATATATCAAACAAAAAAGAAACAAGGAAAGCCGAAGCCGAGAAAAGTCGTTAAAGAAGGCAATCAAGTCCAAATTTCAGAAATTCTAAAAAAATTATAACAAATAAGAATGGAGGTGGTAAGTCAAGCTCTTTGAAGTTTAGATAAAAGTAGTCTCTTAGAATAGTCAGGAAATGGGAAACAGGGATGGAATTAGAGACAAATTGTCTGTTATGGGGTGATTTGCTTGTTAAATACAATTAAAAAAATTATGAAACCCTCAAGATTTTTGTTTAAAATTGTGAAAACAAGTAAGAAAGATATGAAAATCGGCAAATTTCACTGGCGTTTTGAAATTTCAACTCTGATGGGAAACCCTGTTAAATCCTAGGTTGTAAGATATTTACTTAAAAGAGAAAATCCACATATTTTGTTTTTGCAAGAAACCAAGTTGGTAGAATGAAAGAAATTTTAACGTCCACGAGACTACAAATAGTCTATGGGACCACCAGCGTCCTTGTTTTTTGCCTTTTGTAATTCAATCATTTTCTTACTCAAATTGATGATGAGCTGACCCAACTTTCTAACAGTTCCATCATTGAAAAGACAAAGCCACGAAATTGATGCTAACATACTGCAGTAACCGTCCCTGATGTCTCTAAAAGCGTCACATTCCAAAATGAAATGTTTTTCTGATTCCACTGCCCCATAGGTGCAAAAAGTACATACCCATTCTTCCCAAGCTTCTTTAGCTCTCTTCCACCGTCTGGTTTCACACTGAAGTTTATGTGAGTTAGTTCTTAATTGAGCAATAAGAACCTTTGCTCTCCACGAAATGCTAGCTCCAATGTATTCTTTTTGTTGGAGATCACAAGTGGGGTTGAATTCTTGAACATAATACTTCTTCTTTCTACCCAACTCTTTTCCCCATATACCCTTGCGGAACTTCTCCAACACAAAATTCTTTAAGTCATTTCTATTTGTGGGACATGCATTCAGGTAAATATTCCATTTTTGCATCCATTTGTTGTTTTGTCTCATCCATGATTTCTTTCTTTCACTCATACCTTCATTGAATTTCTGGCCATCTACCTCCCCCCATTTGCTCAATTCTTTTTAGATACCTTATAAGATGCACCATGGAAACTACTTCGATGGGAGTTGCCCCTGTTTCACTCAACATTATTTCATAGGGAACCGAACTTTTTATTCTGAACTTGCTCATGATCAAGCGTTGTTGAATTTTTTCAATTTGTTTCCATTTTGAAACAGGGATGCTGCTAGCCCACAATTCACACCCATATAATATCACTAGACAAAGTATAGGAGTCCAAAAGGTACTTTGATCATGTTCCAATCCCATAGCTTTGCCTCTCTACATATATTTTGAAGTGCATATAATGCTTTCCACCCTCCTAAAATTCTTTTCTTTCTGTAATCCTCCCAATTAATCTTGTTGTTGAAATCGATCCCGAGGTACTTGTATTCATTCTTGGAGAATTGGTTTTGGTGTCACGCAGGGTTCATGTGGCAGTTCCAGAGGTATAGGTACCTTTCTAAAAACCTTCTCTAAATCAAGATTTTGGGTGGCAATTAGAGTTTAAGACAAAAATACAAAAGAAATATCCTCAATTGTTAATGTATATGCTCTAGTGTTATACAAAGAAAAGGGAGAACTTTGGGATTCTCTCATCAAGTTAAAAGAAGAACAGTGACATATCAATAACGATGTTGGAGGAGACTTTAATATTGTTATTTTCTACTGAAAAATGTGGGGTAGTGTTATCAGAGATCCCTTTTGTGAGCAGTTGGAAGATCTCCCCGGTGAATGGGATTTGTTGGATGTCCCTCCAAAAAAAGGGACTTATACCTAGTCCAATTGACGGTGTGGTTGTGAGTGCATAGCAGACCATCTAAATTTTTTTCTAATTCCTAGTGATTGGCTGGTCAAAGGACTTGTATATGAATCATTAATCTTGGTGCAAGGGGAATCAAACCATTAGCCAATATCACTCTTTCTCAACCCTCCTGAAGATATAGGACCAATTTCGTTATGTTACAATCTGAGATGCCTTGTGAAGGATGATGTCTTAGAGATAATAAAACAAACTTTGAAGGCTCGTGTAAACATCTGGTGTATTTGAAAGAATGGTGGAAATTGGCCTTTATAAGAATGTATTTTAATAAATCCAAATTACTCAGGGGAGAGACTGCCAATTGGTCTAGCCCGACTCTAAAATATGGAATCTTTGCATAGTTGTCACACCTTTCTACACTAATAATTTAAGTTGGTGATCAGGGAACGGTGCCAAAATTGATATATGGAAAGACAACTTTTTCCCTTACAGTCCTCTAGGGAAAAATGTATAATTTCATGAATTATCCATTTGGATGCAATATGGAGGATTCCAAAAATTAAGAGATATCTCTCTTGGGATGCTTAGGGTGTTTGGATAGGGTGGTCAATACTCTTTCTTCCAAGTCATATTGGGTATCAATGGTATTTCCTGATCGACGTGCTAAAAGGCTTCGCACCGATCTCCACCTCTCTATAGGACCTACACAATTGTAAACTAAGTCCATCAAATAAGTGCAATGTGAAATTGGGAGATGTGCTCTAATTATGCATCTTTTCCATCCTCCTCTGAGTAGGTGATGGTCTAAGATATTGAATAAGGACGACATCCCAAAACTCAACTTGTTATGTTGAACTCTTGTCCATCAAAAAATTATGACCGCAGAAGATTTAAGAAAAAGGAAAAATTGTGGGCCATCATGTTGTGTATTTTTCTTAAATGCAGAGGAAAATATTCCACACTTATTCAATAAATTACCCTTCGCTCTCGAAGCTTGGTGTTTTGTCGTTGCTCTAATGTGTTATATTGATTCCATTGATGAATCATGGGAGGATATGTTCAAGAAATGGAAACTAATATACCCTTGGATTTGAAAAGTGTCATCTCTTCCAATAAGATCATGGGAAGCCCTCTCAAAAATTTTGTGTTGGTCTATTTAGATAACAAGGAATTGAAAATCATTTTAACAATTATGTTTTTAACCTATAGGTCATCACCTCCAAAGTGACCTCTTTAATCTATGAAGCCATTTCCTCCAGGGGTTACAACAATAAGGAGATACAAGATTTAAATTCTTCAGAGTGGGAATGGATTAAGGTGAGTAGGAAATATCATCTTTCAATGCAAAATATGGCTCATTCCTCTTGAATGAAGGTTCTCAATGTAAGTTCTTCCAAACTAGAATTTAATTAAAGGAGAAAATCTCAAAATCAACATATATAAAAAATTGTGTTTCAATTCGCCTGGGGTCTAGGCTCATAGACCAAAAACCAATCTAAGTTTCTTGCATTTTGGAAAGGCCTGGAGATAGCCATTTCAAAGAAAATCAAGAATATAGTAATTTGTGGTGATTCAAGAATATAGTAACCAAGAATATAGGTCTCACAACAACCCTTCAAATCACACTCTAACCAACCATTTCTGCCTTCCAAAAGCACATCCTTTATTAACATAGTTTGTTGGTTGTTAGTATTCCATACAAGAATATGAAGTGAAAAGATTGCCTCTTTGCATTCCGCATATTTGTTTCCAAATTATTTCAACTTTTGAATATTAAAACAAAATGATCCTCCAAAAAATATTAAAATATTTACATAAACCAAATCTAATGATTGCCTAAACCATAGATAAATCAATTTCAAGCAAATTTCCAATTAATGTAACTACATTTGGAGAACATCAAAACATCTTCATGCACTTGCATCATATTCATGCAACCCTGCACTTGACCACATATTCCAGCAACACATCCTCTGATAAACATCACAAACTTAGCAACATCATCCTTCAACACACCTTTGCAACCTACCTCTATCAACTGACCTCTATAACATAACCAACTCAACGACATAGCCCTTAAAATCACAACATATGCAAGTAATACATCACTACTTTTGAAAAACAACACATACTCACCAATCAAGCATAATGCAACATACTAGCAACAATACAAACTTAGCATCAGACATATTCAGGTGTGGCTTGGATCATTAATCCTTCAACACGCATACTTTCAACACCCTTTCCATCAATAAAAACTTCACCAACATAATATATATCAGATTTACATATAAATAAAAATATTATAAATATTATTTGTGACTTAGCCTTTAATTCCATTTAATAATTTTGATGCTTTTTAAATTTTACTGGGCGTATCAAGTGTAGTTGTTAGTGCGAGTTTAGGGGCTTCAATAGAAAAAGGGGGGCATGAACAAAGGTCTAGGACTGAGAGCTTCCTCAAGTTTATTGATCTTTCTGTTCAATCTCATGTTCTCAATTTCTTGTTCTGTGATAGAATGAGAAAGTGCACCCCATGTATTCATGTGCAATTTAAGAAGTCTAGTGAACCAAACTCCTAATATGTGTACCTATGACTTCCATTTTTTCATGGCTTTCTTATTTTTAATCTAGACCTTTTTAATTTGTAATTTCTTACTAGCCTATCATCTTGAGTATTATGCATTGTTAGTGATTGGTATTATAAAATGGCTAGCTCCTTCATACCCAATTCTTCTATTGTCTTTTAATTTTCAACTAAATGTAGTGCTACTTAGTTTGAGAATGTAGTGCCAAGAATAACTCCATGAATTTCATTGTGCTTTGCATTAAGATGGAACATGGATATATACATGGAGAGGGAGACTATTGGGCATAATATCCCAATGTCTCTTCATCGTCCAATTCTCTTTATTTTAATATTTACAATATTTACATGAATTTACCTAATCCCAAAGATTAGGTGTCAACATTCCCCCCCTTAATCTAAAGGGATGTTAGTGAGTCAAAGCATCATTCTGAATATTTCAAACTTTTCTCTTCTAAGCGCTTTGGTGAAGATGTCCGCAATCTACTCATTTGTGGCACAATGGTGCAGGTGGATTGTCTTGGCCTCAACACGATGTCGAATCAGATGGTATTTTGTATTGATGTGCTTTGTTCGATCATGGAACTTTTGGTTCTTGGCCAACTTTATTGCACAAGTGTTGTCAATCAAAAGAGGAATTGAATGCACTTGTTTCTCCTGCAAATCCTTTGCATTTTCCCAAGCCACACAATTTCTTTTGACGCTTCAGCTGCTACCACATATTCTGCCTTAATTGTGGAATCTGTTGGGACTAAGTGTTTGAGTGATCTCCAAGAGACAGCTCCTGATCTAGGACTCATAACATAACATGAAGTAGATACCCCAGTTTCTTTATCTCCATCGAAGTCTGAATTAGAGTATCCAATCAAGCTGAAGTCGCCCACCTATGTATACTTAAGTCCAAAGAATTGAGTTTCCTTCAAGTACTTTAGAACTCTTTTTGCAGCATATAAATGACCCTCACAAGGCTTTTGGATAAACCTAGAAAGGATTCCAACAAAAAAGGAATTGTTTGGTATGGTAGTAGTCAGGTAGTTGAGACTTCTTACGAGTTGTCTATACTTCAGCATCCTCAAATTCTTTTCCTTGAGTGGATGTGAGCTTTAAGTTCTATTCCATTGGAGTAATCAAAATATTGCACTCAGCCATGCCAAACATGTTCAACATATATCCAATGTACTTCTTATCAGAGAGGAATATAAAATTCGGATGTTGAATTACTTTAATACTGGGATAGTAGTGAACATAGCCCAAATCTGCCATTTTGTTGTAGAGGTAAATCCTCTCTGCAGACAGAGGCAATCCCTACTAGCCCAGACCGGGTCTAGCAATAATCGTCACACGCTATGGTGCAGGTTCCTAATTGCAAATAAACCAACTAGCGATGAAGGCTTACCTAGAATCCAACGCTGTCGCTTGTAGAGAAAGTAGCGCTCTCGTTTCTTAGCTCCGGCAGATCAGAATCCTCACGATCTCCGTGATCGGACACCTGCACACGTGAGAAACAAACAAACGCAAGCGTAAAATCCAGTTTATGCAACTATATGTCAGTCAGAGAAGACATAACTCATCATCATAATCAAGAACAAGAGTGGAACCATAACCAATAGTCGCTTATCATTAATTCATCAAAGGAAGAATACAACCATAGCTCCGACGCTGAATTCTCCTTCGACGGGTCGTTAGCAGAACATGTCTCGATAAAGCCTGTCAGGAATGGGACAAGCCTCTCTCTCTGAATGTCTCGACAATAATCTCCTTGCTTGGATTTGGCCTTAAGGGAATGAATCAAGGCTCTTGGGAACTTGGAGATTAGCTTGCAAAGGAGATGAGCAAGCTTTTATAGATGGAGGAAGGGGAGTTGGGATCCCTATAATCATGGGATTGGCCCTATCCTCAAGGAAGCTTCCATGAGAGGTAGCAAACCACTTCCTCTACATGGAGATCCGGAGCCAAACCTCCCAACTCGAATTAGATACCAGTTTATGGATTGGTTGGGACGAAACTTCCGCCATTTATTTTTAAAAAACACTCCTTAAAATGGCTGGCGCGAGTGCGACTCTGAGACAGAGCGCCAATTAGCGCGCCCTCTTTGAAGGATTTCCCCCATTGGTGCGGGCACTGAATTGGCTTCCTGTGCCAATGCAAAAAGGGGTGTTTTTAGGGTTTTTCACAAGGAGTTGTATTCAAGGCAACGAAAGTACATGTTTAGGGGAATGCCATGAAAGTGTTTTCAAGTTATGTTACTGCTCACAGGTCACGGAATGAACCCTCAAATTGTGCGGGATGGGGAACTGCAGGGACGGTGACAAATTGCTGTGTAACAGATGCCCCCTAAAGCATGAGGCCCGAAAGGGAGAGAGGGGTGAAGTGCTTTACGAGAACGTGTCCAACTGAAAACACCGCCGTCGGAAAACCTGCGTAGATAAATACAACTGATATCTCAGATACATGATATATATGTGGTATGGGCACAACCATCCATAACAGAGTATACAACTATCCAGATCCAAGGCATGGACGCAGCCATCCAGTAAGGATCGATCAATAGACTCAGGTATGGTCGCAGCGATCCAATCAGTGAGTCATGTAACTAATCATAATAATCCACAAAATCGCAGCCTAGATTATAACAGACAGGAATCCAGTGTCTTGCACTCCATCTCGACCTGAACAAAGTACAAGTTCAAGCATGCGAATAAGTGAGCTGAAGTCGAACATGCAAGAACATCGTCTGATTACCAACCAATGATGAAAGTTGTTAACAGAAGCGAGAGCTACCACCAATAATGACAATGGTCCTCAAGGTACTACAAGTATAATCTATGGTATGTGAATCAATGAGCTAGCGTCGAACACCCGTAGAATCACTCGATCGGAGGCCAATGATGAAAACCTCATGTCGAACACGAAGAACCTGCCATTGAGGCATGCAAGCTTCAAGGTACCAAAATGGAGTCTCTAGATCATCTTCCTGGATAATGAGCTGAAGTCGACAAGAAGTGACCTTGATCAAAGGTGGGCCATAGTGTTTCCCACATCATCGACACGAGACAAAGGAACATAATGTCTTTGTGAATCATGATCAGATGAGAGTTAGAGGAAGGTTGGTACTTGCAGAGGTCAACTTCTCTTGAACATATAAACGACACGACAGTGGATTTGGCAGTATTTGACATCAAAAGATCAGAGGTCATGATGACGAGGCAACGAGCAGAAGAGAGGTCAAAAGGGATCACCCAAACCCATGGAGGCAAGTGAAAAAACGAGATGAGATGACCCCAACCCGACACGAATGCAGACAAGTGCTATGTTCAAGAGCGACATACTACCGACACGACAATGATTTGGTTCCATTTTCCCCACCATTTCTGGCGAGTACCTCTTTATTTTTACTCAAGCTTGAAGATGATACCATATGCTTGTTATATAAGTCCATCCTAGTACATTTAACGAGCCCTAGGAAGGAGGAACTCGGAAACCGTCATTACGACTGAATCCAATGTCATCAGGGTTTAACGAGTCTGACAAAGGAAGAACTCGACATCTTTTCATGTTTAGAGAGTTTGAAAAGACAGTAGAAAAGTAAACTCCAATGGTCCCTTTTCGTAAATAGTTCCTCAGACCCGAAAAGGTAGAAAACAATATCTGAGAAAACCTCCTAGTCACGATAGGCTAGGGTATTCCTTTTTCGTAAATAATCTATCCTAGCCCGAAAAAGGGGTAAACGTATACTGGGTAGATGTCGTTTTGTGTCCACTTTAACGAGATCGAAACAACAAGGGACTCGGAAATCTTTTCATGTTTAGAGAGTCAGAAAAGAGCTGAAAGATGACTCCAAAATGACTTTTTCGTGTATTTACCGAGTCCGAAAAAGTATAAAATACAACTCGTGTCACCGTTTAAGTCGCGTAAAGATCTGTCGCTGCACATAAAGGCAAGTATAAAATCCATTTTCGACAAAATATATTAAAATATTAATAAAAATGACTTTTAAAACCTAATTAGATTTCAAAAAGTTATAAATAAGTCTCAAATGGTAAAAACAAAATTACTTTTACTATTTACCTCATTGGAGAGCAACAGTGGTCCATTTGTGTGCAAACTTCTGACGGCGACTGCAACTGATCCGAGCTACCATTCAGATCCTCATTTGTTCCAGGTAAGAGGCGCTTCCTTGAACTCCATTTCGATCCATTTTTTAGAGATTTCCATTATGGATTAGACTTTTGTGGAAAATTTTTAAAATTTTATGGCTCCGCCCATTGGCGCGGGTATCGAGCACGGACCCGTGCCAATGGCCTTTTCCTTACAAAGGGGCCACGCCAACAGCAGAACTCAATTTTCTGCTTTGAATTTCTAAATTGCGAGCGATTCAAATGTAATTTCAAGCATAACAGAGATCTAATCAAGGCTTTTTGATCATGTTGATGCAGATTACTTAGGCATAATGGTTATCGAATGGAAGGAGAGGGAGCATGGGGAAGAGGATGAACTGGCTATGGAGAATGAAGCCTGTATGAATGCACTTAAGAACTACAGACTCAAAAAGTTCTTCTTGACGCCCTGCTTACGAGCTCAACTTGAGCTACTACAATACTTGGTGAGTATATGGGACGAAAATGAAGAAGTGTTTAAGCTTCGGGACCAAGTGTTGGAACTTGAGGTTTCCGACGTATATTTCATAACCGGACTGTTGCGCAGAGGTTCGGTGCCCATCCTGACAGGCAGCAGACCATCTGGGGAAAAGATGGAGCAGGTAATGGCGAGGGTGTGCCCAGGGGCACGAACCGGATTAGGAAGCGGGAAGGTGGACATCCACACTGTCCAGGATCTAGCACTCAGAGTAGTGCTACACACCATCACACGAGCTGCAGGATCGCAAGCTCCACATGAGGCAACCAAGGCCCAACTCATACTAGCCTCTGAGTGTATGAGTCCTACACTATTTGATTTGGCTACAGCGGTGACAACCAATATTAAGAGGCAGCTGACAAGATGCAAGCAAGTCAAACTGAAGCAGTTTGGCTACAGTTCCATTTTGGTATCGTTCATCCTGGAACGATTTCCTATCTTCCAGGGACAAGGGGCCATAGTTGTTGAGCCGGTACCACGAGAGCTAAGGATGGCTCGCTGGGCAGCACTTATGCCCAGATTAGGAGGAGGCCAACAAATGTCTTGGAGACCCGAGTTTTTTGTGTGGTTACGGTGACAGCTGATCATGGTCGAGGATTGGCCCTACGTTGGAACCAATTTCACCGGAGATCCCGATCTTCCGCTCCCGGAGGGGGAGGATTGGGATGAAGAGTTGGGTATGATACTCTTTTTGATTTTTGTATTTTATGATTTTTTTGGTAATACATGTTCGTTCTAATAACAGTTGTTGTGTATGCAAATGTCGGCCCAGAGAGGCCCGCGGGCATGTCGCCCATTGCGCGGAGAACCCATGTCAAACATGACCCTCAGGCTGAGGGTGGCGAGGGAGGTGAACTGATTCAGAACCTGGAGGGCATTTCCCGGGGGATCCTGGACTATGCACGGCTAGCAGATGTTCCGCTAGCATACCAACAACACATTGTGGGGGTGCCCAGTCGCCTCCACCGACTACTGAGATGCTTAGTGCGTGCGATGAATTGTTATCATGAACACCATGCAGATTAGACATTAGGGCTTTCCATATGCATATTTTTTGAGAGACATGTCATCTCCGGTTGTACTAAGACAAACATGTGTATTTTTTGATTTTATGTGATGCACAGTATGTAAACATTTTGATATATCTATATATATATATATATATATATATATATATATATATATATATATATATATATATACCTATTTCTGGATGGATCTCTTTACATGTGATGATGTTTTTATATGCTATGCAAATGTCTAATACAATGTTATCTGGATGCATCAGTTGCATAACAAACGACCCAATGAAAAAGTTCACATAATGACGTATTTTATTTTTATGCAAGCTTAAAAGCACACATGAAAACACACATGCAAACTATTCTTGGAAATGAGTTTTATTTTTATGCAAGATTAAAACACAAACTATGCTTGGAAATGACAAAGGCGAGCATGCCCCCCCAGCATGGTGTCTCAATTCGAGGTACATGCCCCCCAAGCTTCAATCCATAGGATATGGAGTGAAGGTTGAAAATAAGAGATTTGATCTAAAACTCGAATTGAACAGGCTCGTGTTTCATTATTTTAACGAGGTTGACACACTTAAAAGAACTATCCTCGTAGCAACTTGTTTCATTGTTGTAAGAACTTGGCACCAGAAGAGGAACTATGCTCTGGTGAGCTCAACGGAAGAGGCTCAGGAGAGAGATGATTGGATACATCACGTTCTAGACAATCAAACATTGCCCCCAGGCTGGGCATAAAGGAGGAACGATGATGAGTATCGGTCCAAGGCAGCTCCTCAAGAGACATTGTTTCACCAATGGCTTCGTCAGAAGGGAAAATCTCTTTAAGAGGATCAGGCGAGTCAGCCTCACCGAGCCATGGGGATTGAGAGTAGACATCTAAAGCCATGCTCAAAGGAGCATGCTGAGGAGGGGGAGGATCAGATGCGGCGATGATTTCACAGTAATTGATCTCTACTGGAGTTAAAGGCATTAATTCTCCAAAATTAGTCACCTGCTCAGGCGAAGGGATGAGCCATGGGTCGTCAGACCTAGAGATCATATTAACTTGAGCAGTGTGCGGTGGTGGTGCGGGAAAAATACCCATGAGGACGGGGTCTTTGAATAGACCAGGTCCTACACTGTCAGGGGGATTTGGAATCTGATCCATGTACGGGACGTTGTTCTCGGAGGTGGAGGTGAATAAAGACAACTGATCCACTATAACAATTTTGCCCTCGTGAGGGAACTTAAGAAGTCGAAAGAGGGTGGATGGCACGCATAGCATGGCGTGAGTCCAACTGTGGCCGAGAAGTATATTGTAGTTAAGCTTGGCGTCAACCACTTCCACTTCTACGTTGACTGTCTTCCCTTGTAAAGTAATCGGAAAACTCTCGAGAACACCCAGGGGTTTGGATTCACGACCATCAAATGCCTCTAGGGCATTAGGAGATGATGAAAGAGTCGGAGATCCAATGGCCTTCCAGCAGGCGGACGACATGACACAGGTAGAGGCACCTTCATCCACAACAGCCCTATGGATGTTAAGACCGTTGATCCCGACCTGAATAACAAGAGCGATCTGATGTGGAAGTCGGGGGGTGAAATTTTCTAAGTCGAAGGTGAGAAGATTAGAATCGGTGGGATCGATTCCACTGATTGCAGACTATAGAGCTTTCTGTTGCGAAGGACAACTTTGAAGAACTTCCAATGCAGACATGACAGAAGACGCCTGTGCCAAATCCTCAACAATACTGTAGTGCTGAGCGGCACGGGCATTTGGGTTGTAGGAAGATCTTCGTAGAACACCTTTAGAAGGTGGCCTCATAACAGGTTCAGAAGTAGGCTTCTCAATTTCCAAAGGACTAGAGACAGGTGGGGGAGGTGGGCCATCCACAACTTCCTTTCCAACTGCCTGACGTGGTCCAGCATAATCCTTCGATCGCGTAGTAATGGAGATAGGTGCGGCACCATTCATCATAAAGACCCAAATGGTGCAGATGGTGAAGGCTGTTCAACCATCTGGGTCTGCTGATACGGGAACGGTTCTTTAAGAACTGCCGGAGTCCCTTTGGAGCCTTTTAGAAGTTGACTAACTTCAGATCGTCGTGGACAATCCTTGGTATAATGATCTCCTTCACAGATAAGGTAGGGATACTTCGGTTTACGTTGGGAACTGTCCTTAGTGCGAGGTTTAGGAGACTCTGACTTTGGGGCATCGGGTTTAGATTTTCTGCAGAATCTAGAGGGGCAGGAAGAGTAGAATTATTGGAAGAATTGGACTTCTGCTTCCCATTCGAAGATTTTTTTGAATTCTGAGACACGGAACCAATAACACCATCCACCGTCTGGGTAGGTGGAGCTTTAGAGGTTCCAGACCGTGGGGCATCAGGAAAAATATCATAAAGCGTGCTGGACTAAGAATATACCAGATCCAGATATTGGGCACGCACTATGGCTTGTTCTTCAGTCACACACGCTCCCATAGCAATATCTTGGGCAATTTTGTTAACAAAGGAGGTGGTGAACAATTGAGTTAGTATCTGATCAAGTATATGAAACTTGATCAGTCTACGATGACGTCGCCACTCATGAATGTGATCAGAAATGTGGGTGGCTTTGTCCTGCTTCAAAGAAGTCAGGAGGTGCATCCCGACTTTGTAGCGAACCGGTAACTGAAAGTGAGTCAGAAAAGCCATGGCTAACGTATTGAAATCTTGAAAGATGCCACGGGATAATTCAATATACCACTTAGCGGCAGCACCAGTCAAAGTGTGCTGGAAGAGGTGTAGACGAATTGAATCATCCACCTAAGAGTTGGACGAACACCAAAGATGGTAAGTCATCACATGAGCTTGGGGGTCCTCCCTAGCTTTACCCTCAAACTTAGGGCAATCACCGGGTATCTTGGTAGGAACCGGAGGCCAATAAGGATTGTGAAAAATTGGATCATTGGTTAATTTCGAAACATCCGGTAATTCCAAGTTAGCCAGGAACGGAAATGGTGGATTGGATGGCATGCCTGGCCCTTGATAAGGACCGGTACCTATACTCCACGCCGGTTGAGAATATCCTTGCTCCCAGGGGTTCTATCCAGTAGGATTTTGACCGTAGGGGGTATAGGATGTATAACCAGCCTGATTCGGTTGCTGGTAACCAGCGTACGGGGCTTGATAACCAGAGTATGAACCCTGATTATATGTCGGCCCTGTGTAAGCAGCATTTGGATTTGGCTGCTGAGTATAGGTATAGCCGGGTTGTTGAGAGTAATAGTTAAAACCTTGGGGATGGCTATAATTCAGTCAGTATTGACCATGAGAATAGTAACCGCCTTGAGGTTGAGTGGGCTGCTGATAGGTGGGACCCTGTTGAGCCTGATAATTAGGGTGCAGCGGTTGATTTGGCTGCGGCATTGAATAAGTCGACTGTTGGGCAGGGTTGACAGGATATGCAGGCTGGCCTGGTTGAATAGGCTGACCTGGCTGAGCGGGCTGCCCTGGTTGAACAGGTTGACCCGAAAAAATAGGTTGTGCCGGTTGTCCTGGCTACTGAGGAGCACCAGGTTGTGTCGGATGGGCCAGTTGGCCTAGTGGCAGGACACCGGGTTGTACCGGATGGATCGGTTGACCTGGTGGAGGAACACCAAGTTGTGCCGGATTGGCCGGTTGGCCTGGTGGCGGAATGGATCCAGGTGGTTGCTGATAACCGGTTTGACCTGTCACAGGACCATAAGATGGTCCTGGCTGATGTGCGACGTTGGGACCAAGAGGATACTGCGGTTGCATAGGTTGAGAAGGTTGGACTTGACCCCCAGGACCATATACCAGCCCTGGTTGGTACTCC
Organism: Pinus albicaulis; assembly: GCA_034641835.2. Classification (NCBI taxonomy): domain Eukaryota; kingdom Viridiplantae; phylum Streptophyta; class Pinopsida; order Pinales; family Pinaceae; genus Pinus; species Pinus albicaulis. The sequence goes on from MU968311.1 coordinate 326,318, forward strand.
GGTTGTCCTGTGAGTCCTTGAGGTTGCCCAGGTAGGACTCCAGGGAGAGGCTGCACGAGTTGACCTGAAGGGTTGTAATATTTTCCTTGCGGACTGTATAATGGCCCTTGCTGGCCCAGAGGGTAGCCCTGTACGGGTTGTCCCTGCGGGTCATAAGGATAGCCAGGCTAGCCCGAAGGCTGGCCTTGAAAAGGTTGTCCTTGCAAGTTATAAGGCTGTCCAGCCTGGTTATACGGTAAACCTTGAGCATGAAGTTGAGCCTCAGGAGCAGGTAAACGTAAAGGGTTCCCATGCTCATCAGATCGAGAGAAAACGACACTGTGTGTACCATCCCATGCATAATACAAAATACGAGCTGGGATCTGAGAGGATCACCATTCTATGGGTTCGATTGTTGCAAGGACAATCGATACTCCTCTGGAGAGATGTTCTCCGGCATAGCAGATGCTATATAGACGTCTTCGGGAAGCGATGTGGTCCTTACAGACTGAGTGGTAACAGCGGGTGCAAATGCGGCCACACAAACAGTGGGCATGGAGGGTACGGAAGTAACTTGAGGGGATGAGGTAATGGGTGTTTTAGGAGACATCCCCAAAGAAGGAACAACCAGCCTCGTAGAAGGAGCTGATACCCCCATAGAGGCAGCGGCGGCAATAATCTGACCCAAGGATCTATACCCTGCTGGTAATGAGGGATTGAGTGATGACATAACGGATGGTTCAGGGTTGTCTCCTGGAAATAATCTCCAAGGAAATAACTGGTAATCCTCACTGGACGTGGGGATTTACTCGCTGGATTCACTCATGTTTGAACCTGCCGCTAGATCTCGTAACAGATGGCGAGGACTAGGTGGAATAACAACAGCTATAAAAGGCGAACCCGATGTAAGAGAAGGGAAATTCTCCCCTACTCCCAATCTAAACCAAGGGTCGGAAAAGGGCCAATGGAACTCAACTGGTCCTCCAGAGGGCTGCTCAAAGAGAACCGGTCCCCCGTCGGGAAACTCGGAAATGATGGGCTGCTGAGGTTCAGCAGAGGATTTAGAAACCTCTGATGAATCATCCGTATATGGACTACCAGTAGACGAAACAGAAGGTTCCGCCACTGTGGTAGTAACGACAAGAGAAAAAGATCAAACACACACATGGGCTAAAAAAGAGTCAAGGCACACAATCAAATGGCCAACAAGAAAAATCTAACAGGGCGTGTGATTGTGAGTGATTTATTTTACCACATTGAAAATTAGAAACTTCATCATTTCATGTTTTAAGAGTCGAGAAACGGATGAAAGGTGACTCTATCTCTTTCAGTTTTGAAGCAAGTGTGAAAGGACAAGCGCTTGGTGATCCTTTCAAATTTAATGAGTCAGAAAAGATCAAATGACTACTTAGGAATACTAGGCAAAGGGTGTACCAAATAACCGTGAACTGCAATATACACCTTGGTTTCAAAATGAAAAAGAAATCAACCAAGGACTTTCCGTACGTGTAGGCAGTCTCCCCGAATGCTGTGTCCAGTGTATCACGGGTATAGGGCGGCAGACTCAGCTTCCTATGGATAAAGGATAGAAACCTAGTGGGGTTTCCCTTTATATACTCGACGGTACAGGGAGCACAAGTCCGTACTAGTGTTGTCTAAAGCCAAGAGGCGAATGACAACTACTAGGTTTAAAGACGCCGGAACACGTCTCTAGCCTAGACCACTAAATGTAGTGTTAATGTTTCAATGCTGCCTTAGTGTAAATTGAATAAATTTTAATGTTTATCTTCAATTACATTTCAGTTTTCAAGCCCTAACGAGTGTTATGTCTCGAAATCTCCTAAATGCACGCTATATGCCACAGTATATCATTTCATTCGATGAAAGCTAATTACAAGAGAGTTAAGAGCTTTTCACACAATAATAAAATGATTAGAGAACAACTAGAAAAGTCTCTAATGCAGCTAATGGAAACCAAAAACTTTTCTCTCAAAGTCACTAATCACTAATAACACCGAAAAGATTTTAATTTGCACTAACTAATCGAAAGCAAAAGAGATTTTTGTATATTTTCAATGTTTAATAGCAAAGTGCACTAAACAAAACGAAAACTAATGAAAAGAGAAATTTGAGAAGTGATGGGGAAAGAGCAAAACAAACAAATTTCACTCAACGTAAACACACAATCAAATCTCCAAATTGACCAAACAGTCCCTCAAAACCAAGAGAATCCCAAAGACTCAAATGGACCATGTAATCTAGGCCCAAAACAAGACAAAGCGAAATTTGATTGAAGAAGAGAACAAACACTCAAATAACGCAATAAAATGATAAACAACCGCCAAAAAAATGCAGAGAAGCAATCAAAAGGTTGACTGAACAAATAGAAACCAGAAACTCTGAAGGGAGGCTCAATACACAAGAGCACCTAGATGCCCTAGGGCTAGAATGTGAAACCAATGGAAATGGGCAAACAACCAAAGGACGAAGGTCACAGCCAGTCAAACAAGGCTCCAGAACACTCAAGAAGTTCAAAAAACAAGACCAAACACACTGATCAAGCTTAGGAAGCTCAAAACAGATCAAACCCTAGTAACTCATAGGATTGGCGCGACTGTGAGGCTGAAACTAGCGCCAGAAAGGAATTGGCGCGGGTAATACACTAGCAACCTGTGCCAATGGGCGCGACTGTTGGGCTGTAAAGCGCGCCAGTCGAGTTTGCTAAGGGAAAAAATAAAAAAAAAGCACTCCAACAACCAGACCAGTGATGATCAAGCTAACCAAAATCCAAAACAACAAAAAGAGCCAACCAAAAGGGCCGATCAAGCAAGCAGAATCAAGAAACAACCGAAAAACGAGACAATACTCCAAGTGTTCAGTTCATAAACTAAACCGGAGATTGACTAAAGCAGCTTTGATCTACTTCGCTAATGCAAAGCAATAGCGTTTCGAAGGCTATTTGGGTAACTTCAGGCTCCATCTGTAGCTTACAAAGTAGAACAACAACAAGATAGACGATTGCCAGCGGAGTCACCAATTTGTTGTAGAGGTAAATCCCCTCTGCGGACAGAGGCGATCCCTACTAGCCCAGACTGGGTCTAGCAAAAATAGTCACACGCTATGGTGCAGGTTCCTAATTGCAAATAAACCAACTAGTGATGAAAGCTCACCTGGAATCCAACGCTGTCGCTTGTAGAGAAAGTAGCACTCCCGTTCCAGATCACAATCCTCACGATCTCTGTGATCGAACACTTGCACACGCGAGAAACAAAAAAATGCAAGCATAAATCCCGTATATGCAACTATATGTCAGTCAGAGAAGACATAACTCATCATCATAATCAAGAACAAGAGTGGAACCATAACCAATAGTCGCTTATCATTAATTCATCAAAGGAAGAATACAACCATAGCTCCGACGCTGAATTCTCCTTCGGCGGGTCGTCAACAGAACGTGTCTCGATAAAGCCTGTTAGGAATGGGACAAGCCTCTCTCTCCGGATGTCTCGACAATAATCTCCTTGCTTGGATTTGGCCTTAAGGGAATGAATCAAGGTTCTTGTAGCATTAGGCTCTTGGGAACTTGGAGATTAGCTTGCAAAGGAGATGAGCAAGCTTTTATAGATGGAGGAAGGGGAGTTGGGATCCCTATAATCATGGGATTGGCCCTATCCTCAAGGAAGCTTCCATGAGAGGTAGCAAACCACTTCCTCTACATGGAGATCCGGAGCCAAACCTCCCAACTCGAATTAGATACCAGTTTATGGATTGGTTGGGATGAAACTTCCGCCATTTATTTTTAAAAAACACTCCTTAAAATGGCTGGCATGAGTGCGACTTTGAGACAGAGCGCCAATTGGCATGCCCTCTTTGAAGGATTTCCCCCATTGGCGCGGGCACTGAACTGGCTTCCCGTGCCAATGCAAAAAGGGGTGTTTTTAGGGTTTTTCACAAGGAGTGTTCTTTAGGGCAACGAAAGTACATGTTTAGGGGAATGCCATGAAAGTGTTTTCAAGTTATGTTACTGCTCACAGGTCATAGAATGAACCCTCGAATTGTGCAGGATGGGGAACTGCAGGGATGGTGACAAATTGCTATGTAACACATTTCAAAACCTTTCCTCAATTCCTTCTTTATGGATGCAATGTAGCTCTCATTTTTCCATGTCATTAGAAGACCATCTACATACACCACAAGATATACAATTGTTTTCCCAACTTTATTGACAAACAAAGTTGCATCATCGAGATCATAATGTTTGAAGTTGAGTTTCAGAAGATGCTCAGTTAAATTCTCATATTGGGCTCTTGGTTCTTGATTAAGGTCATACAAGGATCTTACAATCTTGCATACTTTGTGTTCCTAACCCTTCACAACAAATCCTTATGGTTGGGACATAAAAAAATTCTCTTTCAAAAATGTAGTTTTTACATTTGTTTGATGGACCTTCCAACCATTATGTGTTTCCAAGGCAAAGAATCTCCAGATGGTAGCCCATTTTGTTTTGGGGGAAAATTCTCCTCATAGTCTACCCTTCCTTCTATGCAAACTCTTTTTCCACAAGCTTAGCTTTATGCTTTTCAAGTGAGCCATCTGCTTTATATTTGTTTTTGAAGACCCACTTGCAACCAATTGGTTTGGTTCCCAATGGAGGATCAGCCAGCTTCCACGTGCCATTATTTATCAAGGCATCATATTCTTTTTGCATCTCTTCTTTCCATTCATCATGGGAAGTGACTTCTTTGAAGGAAGTTGGTTCAAAATATGTAGACAAATTCAGTTCACAATCATAAGAAAAGTTCATATCAATAGGTGAATTATAAAATTCTACATCACCTCCATTCTATCTGATTGAGATTCTTGTTCCTCTCTTTCCAACCTCATCAGGACGAACACTTTCAAGTGTCTTTGTCAACCATTTTGGAGGACCTTTTTGAGATGACCCAGCCTACTCAGTTAACTGATTTGGGGCTGAATCAAGATTTAATATCCCAATTCTATCAATCAAAACACTCAAAGTGTCATAAGTGGTTGGAGCTTCATGCGGGGGAGAGAGTGCTTCAGAAGAAGATTCCACATATTGATCCTGTGTAGGAATCCCCCCTTCAAGATGTGGAATCTGATTATCAAATTCTTGAAAATACTTTGCATGTATGGATCTATCCAAGGATTCAAGTTGTCGCTCAACAACGCTCTCAGTCTTGGAAGATTCAATAAAGAGCACATCTATAGATATTATAAACTTCTTATTAACTTCCTCATAGAGACGGTATGCCTTGGAGGTGTTTGAATACCCCAAGAAGATACATTTGCGACTCCTTGCACAGAGTTTGTTTCTTTTTTCCTTAGGTATCTAGGCATAGAAGGTGGAACCAAAAACCCTAAGATGCCTAGTGTGGCCATACCACATTTCACAGGGAGTCTTGCTTTTATAGCATTATATGGACACCTATTCTTTATATACAAAACACATAGAATTGCATCAACCCAAAATATCATTTTAACATTCTTGGAAAACACCGTAGAACGTACCATATTTAAGATTGTCTTGTTCATTCTTTCAGCTACTCCATTGTGTTGGGGATTATAAGGCACGATTTTTTGAAGTTTGATCCCATGTTGGTGAAGATATTTTCAAATTCATTTGATATATATTATTTTCCATTATCAATAAGAATAGATCCAATATGAGATTCTGCATCATTTTCAATCCATGCATGAAATTTATTGAATGTTTCAAAAGCTTCAGATTTGTTCTTCAATAAATAAACCCAAAACATTATGGTGTAGTCATCAATAAATGCCATCATATATTTATCAAAATTTGCAGAACGAACAAGCATTGGGCCAGAAAAATCAGAATGAACGAGTTCAATTTTTGTATGTGCTATGGAATGAGAATCATGAAAATACTGTTTGTCGTGCTTTCCTAAGATATAGACATCACATTGCTTAAGTTTCCTACGAATTGTAGGAAAACTAGTAACACCATTTTTATTCAATAAAGAGAGTTTGTCATAGTTCAAGTGTCCAAATATAGCATGCCATAAAAGACTCGATGGAAATGTACCTTCATCATAGTGAGAACTGTATGAAAATTTTTGTGCACGAGAAGAGGTTCCTTGTAGCTTCAGAAGTCTTTCTTCTTCTATCACAGTTATGAAAAGTAAGTGATTTGATGATTTTATGACCTCAAATTTTCCATAAAATATGTGAATGGAGTGTCCTTGTTGGCATATGTGGACCAAAGACAACAAGTTTCTCCATAGCTCTGGGAGGTATAGAACATCATGTAGAAGAAAGTCTGGAAGACCAAGAAGTTTGATCCTGATGGTGCCAAGCCCTAATGGCTTGAGCTTTGACTTATGTGCAAAGTATACTACTCCATCAACATTTTTTAGTGAAATATTCAAAGAAATATATCCTGAAATTCATGTGGAAAGTTGCTCCTAAATCAAGCAACCAAACATGTTTCCATGAAGTAAGTGAAGCATTGAATAATTCTTCAATTAATCCAATGTTGCAATGTGCCACAACTTAATGAGTATACTCATGTGATTTCCCTTTCCCTTTGTCAGTTGTTTTAACTTTTCTTTCATTTCTTTCTTGCTCAATTTTTTCCGAAGGCAACTTACATGTGGACGCATCATGTCCATCTCTATTGGATCGTATGCAATGAAGATCAGACATTTCTCATTGAAAATTTCTGCCCTCGCTTCCTCTAAAATTATTCTTTACTCTTCCTCTTGAGCCACCTCTTCCTCTAGAATAATATTGTGCATGGTTCTTCTCTTTTTGTGCAAGGCACACAACTTCTTCAATAGACTAAGTAGTTTTTTTCTTCCCAAAATACTTCTCTCTTTCAACAAACTTCTTCTTAAGGGAGTCAAAGGTAATATCCTTAAGGCTTCCACTTGCTTGCAATGACTCAAGATAATGTGATTAGGTGGGATATAGTTCCTTGAAATAAGATATGAGAGGAATATCTATTTCAACTCTAGTGGCTTTTATGTCATGCATAATGGATCTTACTTCTGATGCTAAGGCAAGAGGGTCATCATTTTTCAGTTCAAGATTGAACAACTTAATCGTCAATTGAACAACTTTAGGTTCAGAGTGTGTCATATTATTACTTCAACTTGTTTAATTCTTCAAAGGAATTTGAAAATGGTGAAATATTTTGACTCACCTCTTTGTTTAATGATGCTGCAATCAAGGCATAGGCCTTGTTGTTCTTGTTTTCCCAAATGGAAAGATCCTTATCTAAAGTGGGCTTTTCAGGTGCACTGTTTCCTTCTCCTTCACAAATTCCTTTCCACAGCTCATTAAAAATAAAGGCGTGTTTTATATTTTGGGACCACTCATGATAATTCTCTTTTCCAGTGAGAACTACTCCCACTATGGATATGAATGAATGCATCATAAAATTAGGAATTGGACCCAAAATGCTTGCAATAAAATTGATGTGTCTCTGCTAGGAGTAACTCCACAAATTTAATTTTCCTTTGCATTAGGATGGAACATGGATATCCTTATGGAGTGGGAGACTATTCGGTTCCAACTTCTAATGTCTCTTCGTCTTCCAATTCTCTTTATTTTGATATGTACAATATTTACATGGATTTACCTAATCCCAAAGATTAGGTGTCAAGAGGAATGTAGCATTGTCCACTTCCATGTTAGGGATTCCTTCAACTTATTGCGACCTTTTTACATTGGAAATTTTATTACTTATCATTTAAGTGAAAAATTAAGAAATTTCCAACCTACCATGAGGGGATGGATCTTTACCATCGTCTCCACTTGAGCGGCATTCATTACTCTCTCCATGGTTTGTAGTTGTTTCATGTTTTATATGGGCCAACAAGAAACTCTGATGATTTTGTGCGATTGATGAGTACTATATGTTTGTAGGGTTCTTCCTTAGAAATAAAATATGATAGTCCCGGTATTGGGGTTAAACCAATGGGAACATCAACAAATAATTTATCTAAAATCAAACACATTTGGAACACATCTAGCATTAATGAGTCTTGTAGTACATTTTTTGTTAGTATGCTTCTCCATAGGTGTTAAATTCAAATACCATTGATAGATTATATGCCAATGGAATTTCTTGTCTTTTCGTGTGAGTGAATTAGTTGCATCCCCACAAAAAGACTCCTTCTTCCTCTTACTTGTCATATTGCTTTATTCTTCCAATGCACTTTGATATAAGTGATTATTCAAGTGAGGTTTGGCACAACTCTATGTAGTTCAAAGCTTATTTTATGAGTATAATTTAGTAATACATCCCTTCATCACATACCATCTTCATAGAGACATATGAGAGTAATAACAAGAAGTTAATAACCTATGGCATGTCTCTAAGTGGTGTACTAGTGGATTTGATTCACATAAAAAATATCAACACCTTCAACCTACTTACCTAAATGAGTTTTGAATTATCTTCAAAAGGATCAAATGGCTATGATTTTCACTAAGTATAGATTATAAGTGGAGAATTCACTTTGATATAGTTCATGGTATGCTTTCTGCAAAATTTTTATATGTGTAGAGAAATATAAGTATAGAGGAAAAGTGTTCTATAGAGGAATGGGGTGTGCAGAAATTTCGATATGCAGAGAGTTAGATGGGTGGGGTGTTCTACACACTTGTGAAATGGATAATTATAGGTGTAGTGTAGGATAATATAGCTAAGTTATGTGTGGAAAGTGTGTAAAGTGAAAGACTATTACTCAAGGTGAAATGTTCCACACATAACTTTTGGAATTATAACTATGGGATTTAACAAGAGAAAATAAAAGTGTAATGGATGAATGATGATGATAGTAATACACGAAAATTGGTCAACATATTGACTCCATCTGTCAGATAGTGACCCCCTGTGGGTTACTAAGATCCTAAAAGGCCTTAAAGCTATTGGGCATGGAGTCAAATTTATTCTTGATTATACATAGATTGACTGGAAATGAAACAAGTTGAATATTACACTTCTATGATATAAAGAGGGCTTGATAGTCTTCAGGCAAAGAAATCCTTGAGATGATTCCCATTGACTAGTAGCTTTCAAATTCGATCATATGTCCCCTTCAATATATATGAATTGAAACCATTGAATTTCTCTAGTTGATAAGGTATAATCCATAACAAAACAAAATTAGTATGCATTGAGGGTTTTTATTTCGTTTTATTCCATAACAAAACAGATTGGCCTTTGGAGAAGGCTTTGTTTGTAGCTCCTTTATTGAAGTATATGTAATTGTTTGTTGTATTCTTTGAATACTCCTAAAAGGTAGCTCCCTTTGTTCTTCTAACTAAATCAACTGGTGAAGTCTTGTTTGCATGGGTGTAATGCCTTCTTCATCATGTATTTGTGTTGTTGTAGCCACATCATTGAGTTCCATATGTATAGGTAATATTGTATCCTTTCCATATACCAAATGAAATGGGTATTGGCCTTTACTACTTTTTGGTGGGATCATACGTGCCATAAAGAATTCAATAATTTATGTCAATTCAGGTGATTTTAAATAATTTTTTTATTTAGAATATGTATCAAAACTTTGTTGGTCAATTTAGCTAAGTCATTACTTCGTGGATAGTAATTATAATATTTCCCCATTAATATTCCAAATTTTCTCAAAATGTAAACTTGGAACCAATAAATATTGATCCATAGTTTGTAGTAAATTTTTATGGAGCACCCAACCTCGAAAGAACATGTTTTTACAAAAAAATATATGATAGTTTTTTGTTTTGGATTTCCTTAATTCTAATAATTCACGCCACTTGGGAAATTAATAATCTCTTGTAGTTATGATTTAAGAGTCTTATGACTTAGGATTTATGGGACCAATAGCATCCAAATACCGCTTTGAAAAATGGCTCCCAACTATGATCATCTTTAGGAGCATATCAACATTCTTTTCCTTCCCTAATAAATTTTGGCATGACATACATTATTTTATGAAAGAACAAACATCTCTAAAAGTATAGGCCAATAGAATCCAACTCTAAGAATTCTATGAGAAGTTCTTATTAGAGAAAAATGCCTTCCAAATACGTGTTCATGCATTTATTTGATAAGTTTGAAAGCCTTAGAATGGGAAAGAAATCTTAATAAAATTCCATCATTATTCATTCTTAATAATATCCTAGATATTAGTACATAAGCATTAGACTTAATTTTTACCATTCTTCTTTCCTTATTTGTCATTCCATTTGGGAATTTTCTTGAATCCAAATAAAATATAATTTCCTTGTACCAATCTGATTTTAATAGTGATTTATCCTTATCTCTTCCATTGGGTAAGTCAATGTTTACTTCTTCAATTCCCTCGATCAATTTACATAGCCATTTCCCTTTCAAAAATTTTAATGGATTGATCTTAGTATCTATTGGGTGCTAAAAGGTGCCTTTTAAAATTCCTATTTATCCCACATTAATTATCAACCCAGGCAAGTCCTCTTATTTCAAGAGTGTACACAATATGTGCATGCTATAATCCCAGAGAGTAATGTTTCTTAAAATGTAGTATAGATCTTTCAAATACAAGAATAAATGGATGCTTTTAATAAATCCCACTTGCAACTAAACGAAACTCAATGCTCTAAAACTAAATCATTCATTCAGCAAAGTAACGACAATTATCAGTTGAGGATACAGTAGCAATAACTCATTCCTCTTTTAACTAATGTAAACTGATCAAGCATAAATAAGATCTTCAATCTGAGAGCTTTGACAGCAATAGCCAATGTTCTTTACAGTTGTTTATCTCACACACAACACACTAAATAAACAATTGGAAATGGCAATGAATTAAATTAATAATGCTACTGCAACTGATGGAAATGAGATAATTATGCTAACTGTAAGAATGCTAAAAGGCAAAACTAAATTATTGCAGAAAGTAAATGAGTAGCAATGCTATATAATAGAAATAGATAGAAATGCTTATGTGACTGTAATAAATAGAAAAACTAAGTTACTGAAATGAAAAATGAAGCTCTGTAATTAGAATGAGAAACACAACAATATACTTGCAGAAAGCAATGATCTTGTTATGAGGGAAAAGAACATCAATGCAATTCAATTGCGGAAAGTAATCATTAAAAAAACCACACTTGCAGAAATCAAAAATAAGGAAAACCACAATGTATGCTACAGGAATGGCAAGCAAATCTACCAGGATCTGGGCCCTTAGCCGCTGGTTAATACTGTCGGATTACTTCAGGAGATGTAGAGGAACTGCAACTATTTTTATATATTCATTATTGCATAATCGTTACAGCAAGTTCGTGCTCTGCTTCAACAACGAGAGTCAATTATCAAAGTTACAATTTCAGTAGTAATTCTCCCATTCCTCCTATCCTATCCTATCTATCTCTAATCTAATAATCCATCTAATTCTCTCTCTAATCATCCATTATGAATCCCCATAATAACCCCTTCCTTCTCTGATCTCTGTTCTGATTTAAATACACATAGAGAAAAAAGAAGTTACAACCGATATGATTAAAAATGATTCCTATTACAAAATTGGATTGCTCACAACCAATTGATCAGCAAGATCATATCTGAAATATCTTTCCATCAATCATTTAACAGGAACAGGTTGAATTTGGTATTGCAACTGGAAGAATTTGGAAAACGGTCACAACAGCGAATATGGGAAAATCGTCCTCAGAGAACCTTCTGTTTCTCTCAATACATCCCGAATTTGGGCAAACTGTTCATTAGAACAGTTAATTTGGTTCGTTCTAGACAAAACCCATGTTTCGGATTTTCCAGATTCGTCTCCATTTGCCCAATAAGTCCAATGCAAAACTGTCACTTCTTATTCCAACGAATTTCTGAGTTGGCATATTTAATGATGAGCTGGAGATCAAATCTGCAATCTGGAAAATATCTTGGAGGCTAAAATGGTTAGTGATGTTACAAAAAATTTATTAATAAACCATAATTGGTAAAATCATGCATAATCATCAATTTATTAAAAATAAAGAAGAAAAAATAATATTTATCCATAAGAGCATAAATAATTATAAAATGAAATTATATGATAAATTATGATAAATGACATGATAAATAAGAGTAGAAATGGATGAAATAGGTGTTAAAAAGTGATAATAATAATGACATATTAGCGGCCCAACATACCCCCAAACTGAATATATATTGCATGTCCTCATGCAACCCAGAATTGAATATATTGCATGTCCTCATGCAACCCAAAGACAAAACCCATGTGTTAACCAAGAAAAAAAATTGTTTGTCCCAACTCATGAAATGGGTGGAACAAATGAATTTTTCCTCAAATAATGAATATTCAATTTAGCAATCTTGATGAAGGCGTAACAATTTTTACAGTGGACGTTCAACTATATGTATATGAAGTTGCAGAAAAATGTGATATAAGTAACAACAAACTTCATTAACCATTTTCTCAAAAATCAGATTGTTTTGATAGTGTATAATTTTCGAAATTTTAAGAACTAATTTAGCATGAAATTATCTGGGTTTGTGTATTTTAATGATACCTCTTTGTTATCCAGAAATCACAAGAATTCAGTTCATAGTTTTAAAGATATATGCAAATCAATTTCTTCACTGTATAAAAATGAAATTGTATGTCTTAAACGAGAAAGAAAGTAGAAAACATCCATCATGTGTAGCAATTCCACCCCCAAACTGAAGAATTAGCATGTCCTCATACAATGCTAGAAAACAAAGAGAGGTGGTTTCTACAATCTGTTGAAATCTATGCTTGGTGTAAAACAACATGGAAGAAGGGAGGTGTTGAGAATGAATAAGATGGTCATAATAAATAAATAAATGAAATGAACACTCCCCCAAACTGAAAGATTCTATGTCGCTGAAAAATGGGAAGAGGAAAATATGTAGAAGGAATGATGATAAATAATGCTCAATGGAGTTTCATGAAATTCCCCTAAATTTTCAATAACTTAGAAAATTATGTTATTTTACCTCAAGTTGTACCTTCGAAAAAAATGTGGAATGACATGTATGGACTAGTATTTGTTGAAGTTGATGTAGGCTGAGCGGATACTGAAAGTGATGCAAAAGGTGGAAGTCGGGCAAGCACATCTTGTCTAAAAAAATGTGCGCATTCGCGAGTTGCTCAAGCCTCTGCTATTAGGTGCAATAGTGTGGTCTTGCTGTGAATAGAATTCCCTCCATACTTGTTGTCCTCCTGTAAGCAATTCACTATTCTGCATGCAAATTTCTTGAATCCACAGTGTAATTTTGAAGAGCAACAGATAAGATGTATGCCAAAATTTCAATCAGAAAAACTTATGTAGAAATGTAGTATGAATATTATGGAAAATCAACAAATTATGGAAGAATTCTGTACTTATATCGCGTGCTATCCATAATGCATACATTCTCCCTTCCAATTGAAAAAGAGATTCCATGACCATAAAGCATAGAAAAAGTGGTGCTGACAACAGGGCAAGGGAACGAACAATACATCAGTAAATGAAGCAGAGTACATATATCAAATGATAGAACAACAAGAGGTATCGTTATAATGAGGACAGAGTGTATAAAGATAGTTATGAATAAGAGATAAGATGCTTGGGTGGATGATAGGTAATGTGGTAAGTAAAAAGGACAGCAATATGCAAGAAAAGATACCTTGTTGATGATATTCCATCTAAAAATGATATGATTGATTAAAAAACATTAACTCATGCGTAAAGGTTCATAGTAGGGAGAAATTAGAGAAATAATCTCTCTGATAAAAAGAAAAGTAGGAAAAGGGTATTATAATAATTATTGATGTTGAAAATAGAACTTCAATAACATAAGCAGAGCCTCTGCTGCCAGCAGGTGTCCATAGCCTCGGCAGGGTTGCTTTTTAACCCATATGAGCCAGGATCCTCAATTTATAGTTGGAGAATTCCATTGTTGTTCTATAGAAGAGATCAGTATGCTGGCGTGGTAACCAGATAACCACACTGCCATTCACTGGGAAGTAGCAAAAGTGATCAGGCCGGCTCGTGATGAGACCTCCCGTTCCAAGGATATTGTGGCTATCCAATGGATCATAACCCTAGTGTGGTGGCCATAGTGGGAATGTCACTTCGTTACAACCTTATGAACATAGTAGGCTGGCTCTTTAATGAGACCCCCTATCCTCTATCTGTAGACAATATTTTGTTGTTTTTACACCTTTTATGATAAATAAAGGGAGGCTCAGTACTCCTTAAGAGTGGGGATGGTGGAAGAAGTTTGAACATGTCAATAGAAAGAAAATATACCCATAATCTTACTTATAATAGATAGAGATAATTGTAGCTAGGAGAAGTGGAACCAGCATGGTAAAGATGATCAATCAGTATCATATACAGCAGAAATCAATACAGTAAAGTAATATATAAATAATTGTGTCCCTTTTGTTTGTTTGTTTTTTTTTTTTTAAACCTATCATCAAGAAGTTGTTTTGTTAAAGATCATAACGCCAAGGATATTCACCTGCTTCAATAGACTCCATAATTTTTGTCCTCATAAAAGTATTGTACTTCATGCGATGCAAGGGAATCAATAAAATGTGGTTGAGATGAATTAGGAATAATTGCACAAGAGAGAGGAAGAGTTGTTCTCGAAAATATTCCCAAAGTATTGTTCCCTTGAAGGAATAGCAAAAACACTCAAAAAAGTGTTGTTCCTTTTAAGGAACAACAAAAATACATCAAAAAATATACCCAAAAAATTGATGTTCCTTTTAAGGAATAGAAAAAAAATGCATGCGAAAAAGTGTTGTTCCTTAAAAGGAACAAAAAAAAAAAAAATACACAAAAAAGTGTTGTTCCTTAAAAGGAACAACAAAAAAATTAACACGCGAAACTGCTGTTCCTTAAATGGAACCACTGTTGTTCCTTAAGAGGAACAACAGTTGTTCCTTAAATAGAACATCAAAAAGACAAACACGTGAAACTGATGTTCCTTAAATTGAACAACTGTTGTTCTTTAAGAGGAACAACAACTGTTCCTTAAATGGAATAGAAAAAATACAAACACGCGAAACTGTTGTTCCTTTAGAGGAACGACTATTGTTTCTTAAGAGGAACGACAGTTGTTCCTTTAGAGGAACAACAAAAAGACAAACACGCGAAACTTGGTGTTCCCTGTAGGGAACAACAAGGGAAAAATTAAAAAAAAAAAAATGTACAATCTATTATCTAAGCAAATCCAATCAAATAAAAAGAAAAAAAAAAGATAAACTTATGTACAGGTTTCAAGAGAATAAATTGTTTAGTGGACTGGTGTTGTCGAAGAGTTTCCTTCTGCAGCAAGAATTTGTATTGTGGGGTCCTCATTGTTCAATTTCCAATGGAGTGGAAACTACAATTTGAAGAGAGCAACACCTGAAACACAAAAACAAAAAAGAAATCAGAAAAGAAACAACACTTTATTAAGTTACAACAACTATAATGTTATTTCCTAAAGCAAGGAAAAAAAAAATGTTTTGGCAACAGTGACATGACATGAATCTTCAAATGGAAATCAATTTTTCATTGCTTTTGTTATGAATCTATCGGGTAATGAATTGGATGAAATTCCCTTGTTTCATTAATTTTTTTTTCAAGAATTGCTCATCCATAAATTGACCTTCTTTATTCTCTTAGGACCTGCAAAAAAATGAGTGTCTACCTGCAATAAAACATAAATCATGGAGAAAGAGAGGTGATCGGGCTCCCCTAATCCAAAAATTATGCAAAAAAAACAACAAGTAGTTATTCTATATAAAAAATCTACGGAGAAAATATTTTTTTTTTTTTGTCACGTGCGGGATAGCAGTGGCCAATCATGCTAACCTGCAGTGTTTTAATCACAACTTCTTTGTTTTTCGTCCAAATTGAGTGATTCTAAAGCCATATGAGAGCTAATTAAAAGGTATATCTCCAATAGAAATAGGTTTTAAAAATTCAATGCTATGATATGTCAATTTTACTTAGAACGACCTACATAATAGAGTCATTTTCGATTTTCCAGCTTAGACCAACAATTGATATTTCAAGCGTAAATTTTTCATTTGATGACGGATTAAGCTGATTCAAATTGGAATTGAAATTAGATTCATTTATTTATATCCAATAGAAACAGATTTTGAAGACAATAAGAATTGATGGGTCAAATACGCTAGTGAACAGCCGAGAAAACAAAGTTTCAAGAGTGCCGATTTATGATAAGCAATCAGTATTTTGGTCATAAATTCCTCATACGATATTGAAATCGAGTGATTAAAATTTCGTTGTAAACTAGATTCATAGAGGAATATACCATAGAAATAGGTTTTAAGAATATAGTCATTTAGGCCTCCAAAAATTGACTGTCCGTACTCTGTTCCTGAGCTGCCTACAAGACACCTTGTCAATGTTTTGGTTATAAGTTTTTCGTTTCAAATCCAAATGGAGTGATTAAAATTGAGTTGGAAAGTAGACATCAAGGGCTGATTAGGATAGAAACAGGTTTTAAAAATATTCACTTTTGGTCCCTCAAAACATGACTGTCCTAACTCTGTTTTCAAAAATTTCATCAAGCCCGCAAGCAAAAAAATATGATATTCAAGCAATTTTTCCATATTAGTGATAAAACTGAATATGAGTGTTTGTAGAATTTTTATTTTCAATATAATGCATCTACATACAAAAATAAATTAAAATATTTATCACCGATGTTGATTTCCACAGCGTGTTGCAACAAAAACAATTTTTTTTTTAACATAATAATAAAAATGTATTCATTTATGTCCTTATTTATTTATTTTATCCACTAACCTACTCTTTGAAAATTGAATATTCTTACGTATAAGAGTACTTCCAGTGGAGCCATTTTTGAAATAAGGCATCTAGTATGTACATACCCAAATTTGAAAAATGCATGTTAATAAATAGTAGGGTATGAGAAGCCAACTTCCCTTGAAAAGATGGTGCCAAAAATTGTTGAAGTATGGAGTGATGCTGCAAAAAAATGGAGTGAAATCAGTCTTCAATGTATCCCTTAATTTCTTGATTTCCCATAGCCATCATATCATGAAGTTCTTGAGTGTTTAAAACAACTTGTTGATGCTAGAAGAAACCTCATTTTCTTTCATAACCTCTACAATTTTTGGATTTGAGACATTCTGAATCTCAATATAAGTTTTCTCCAATGGTGCATGTGAGATAGAATGGGTGGGAAGGGTGCCTAAATTTTTCAGTTCAACACTGTAAGCATGTTGTACTGTTTTATTATGGTGAGGGTGTGGAATGAGTTGAGCAGGAAATTGTGTAGGGAATGGAGCATTTTGATTATGTAGTTGATTGGGTTGAATGGATGGTTTTGATAGGCAAGCAAGATGTTGAGGAAGAGTTGGAAGATGTGTTTGTGTTACAAGATGAGGGAGAGTAGTCATGCAATCGTAAGATGAACCATGCCAAACTTGTAGACAAGATTGGTGGTGGTTATATTGAGATTGGCATGGCTACCCTAACATATGAGTATTCCATAATGGATTATGCAAGTAAGAGAATGGAGAGGAAGTGTTTTGAACCATAATTTTAGGCCATGATTTCCATGGTTTTGACCTTGTTACAGCTTCCCCATCTCTTTGATATGCTACTTCCATCCTAGATAAGGAAGAACAACTATATGTGGGATGCTCCTTTCGGTAATGAGGGAAAAAAACTTAATCAAATTCTTGATTTTTCTAAACCTGCAAAACATTCAATTGTGAATTTAGAGAGCTAATGAAATCATATATAAAATTTTCAAATAAAACATTGATTTCAGCTCTTATGTCTCTTGTTCTTGTAGTAAATTTGGAAAAGAAAGAAGAAACTTCTCTGGAATTCTTACCATCCTTGGAAATTCCTCTTGAATACCTTATGCACAATTCACAAACATCATCATATGATAACTAAAAAACATCACCTTTTCCTATTAGATTTAAGAGTTCTAAAAATTCATCTTTTATTCCTTTAACAATGAGTGTTTTCAAGATTTCCTTTTCCAAATGCTTATGCTTTGATTTTTGAAGGTTATATTGAAATTTCTCTACATAGTCCTCCAAGCTCTCATCTTCCCCTTCTATCATACCGAAAATATCTTCATTGGATTTGCAGTAGTCTTGGTACTTCTTAAAGAAGATTTTTTTCATGTCCTCCCATGTTTGGATGCAGTTCCCACCTAGGCTCATGAACCATTGAAGAGCTGCTCCTTTTAGGGGTAGAGGAAACACTTTCAACCTTTGATCATTAGTACAATAATCATATCCTCTACAAAGTATTTCAAACTCAAATAAGAATGTATCGGGATCTTCATTTTTCAAACCACAAAAAATTGGTAGAGGAGATGGGGGAAATATGTGCATTTGTGTCATACCTCCTAGATTTTTGATAGGGAATTCAAAATTTGCAATGAGAGTCATTTCTTACCATAATAGAAGATGTTCTTCATGTGTTTCTTTGAGGATTATCCTTCCAATGTTCCTGTCAATTGGTTAGTGAAATGGGTGGTGCTTACATCACCACTCAAGTGGAATTACAAGATTTTTTCGAAAAATCTACCTCTAAAATTCTTACTTCAATTCCTACACAATTCCGCTAAAAAGCGGGCAGAGGAGAAAGCATTTTACTTGCTCGTTACGCAGGTTCTTACCTTCTATTTTTAATACCCAATTCTTTCACAGTAGACAAACATCAAACATACATCACTCTCTGTGAAATGGCAACACTCTCCCCAGCAACGACGCCAAAATGTTGGGTGCTAAAAGGTGCCTTTTAAAACTCCTATTTATCCCACATTAATTATCAACCTGGGCAAGTCCTCTTATTTCAAGAGTGTACACAATATGTGCACGCTATAATACCAAAGAGTAATTTTTCTTAAAATGTAGTATAGATCTTTCAAATACAAGAATAAACAAATGCTTTTAATAAATCCCACTTGCAACTAAAGGAAACTCAATGCTCTAAAACTAAATCATTCTTTCATCAAAGTAACAGCAATTTTCAGTCGAGGATACAGTAGCAATAACTCATTCCTCTTTTAACTGATGTAAACTAATCAAGCATAAATAAGATCCTCAATATGAGAGCTTTGATAGCAATAGCCAATGCTTTTTACAGTTGTTGATCTCACAGACAACACACTAAATAACCAATTGGAAATGGAAATGAATTAAATTGATAATGCTACTGCAACTGATGGAAATGAGATAATTATGCTAACTATAAGAATGCTAAAAGAAAAAACTAAATGATTGCAGAAAGTAAATGAGCAACAACGCCATATAATAGAAATAGACAACAACGCTTATGTGACTACAATGAACAACAAAACTAAGTTACTGAAATAAACAGCGAATCTCTGTAATTAGAATGAGCAACACAACAATATACTTGTAGAAATCAATGATCTTGTTATGAGGGAAAGGAACAGCAACGCAATTAAATTGCAGAAAGTAATCATTAAACAAACCACACTGTATGGTACAGGAATGGCAAGTAGATCCACCAAGAGCCGGGCCCTTAGCCGCTGGTAAATTCCTCCAGATTACTTCAGGAGATGCGAAGGAACTGCAACTATTTTTATATATTCATTATTGCATAATCGTTACAACAAGTTCGTGCTCTACTTCAACAGCGAGAGTCGATGATCAAAGTTACAATTTCAATAGTAATTCTCACATTCCTCTTATCCTATCTTGTCTATCTCTAATATAATAATCCATCTAATTCTCTCTCTAATCATCCATCATGAATCCCCATAATAACCCCCTCCTTCTCTGATCTTTGTTCTGATTTAAATACACATAGAGAAAAGAGAAGTTACAACCGATATGATTAAAAATGATTCCTTTTAAAAATTTGGATTGCTCACAACTAATTGATCAGCAAGATCATATATGAAATATGCTTCCATCAATCATTTAACAGGAACAGGTCGAATTTGGTATTGCAACTGGAAGAATTTGGAAAATGGCCACAACAGCGAATTTGGGAAAATCGTCCTTCGAGAACCTTCCGTTTCTTTCAATACAGGCCAAATTTGGGCAAATTGTTCTTTAGTAAAGTTAATTCAGTATTTTCTAGACAAAACCCATGTTTCGTATTTTCCCGATTCTTCTCCATTTTCCCAATACGTCCAATGAAAAGCTGTCACTTATTATTCCAAAAAATTTCTGAGTTGGCATATTTAATGATAAGCTGGAGATCAACTCTGCAATCTGGAAAATATCTTGGAGGCTAAAATGGTGAGTGATGTTACCACAAATTTACTAATAAACCATAATTGGTAAAATCATGCATAATCATCAATTTATTAAAAATAAAGGAGAAGAAATAATATTTATCCATAAGAGCATAAATAATTATAAAATGGAATTATATGATAAATTATGATAAATGACATGATAAAGAAGAGTGGAAATGGATAAAATAGGTGTTAAAAAGTGATAATAATAATGACATATTAGCGGCCCAACACCTTGGTAGCACAAACCATAATCACTAGTGCCATGAAAATATTTGAAAACCCGCTTCACTATTGTCTAATGATCCTTCCCTGGTTTTGACATAAACTTGCTCAATACTCCCACTGCATGTGCAATGTCTGGTCTTGTACAAACCATTGCATACATCAAGATACCCAATGCACTTGCATATGGAACACGGGACATATCCTTCTCTTCTTCTTGTGTCTTGGGACACTGTTCAACAGATAGCTTTACACCTAC
Source organism: Pinus albicaulis (assembly GCA_034641835.2). Taxonomy (NCBI): domain Eukaryota; kingdom Viridiplantae; phylum Streptophyta; class Pinopsida; order Pinales; family Pinaceae; genus Pinus; species Pinus albicaulis. The sequence continues at coordinate 347,047 of MU968311.1, forward strand.
AGGAATAAGAACCTTCACCGGTTTACTATCCTGCATATTGAACCTCTGGAATATTGTCTCGATATACTTTCTCTAGTTTAACCAGAGCTTCCTATTTGCCTGATCTCTCTTAATTTCTATGCCCAAAATATAGTTTGCAGCACCAAGATCCTTCATGTTGAATTTGGAAAACAATTGGGTCTTCAAATCCTGGATAATTTGTTTGTCATTTCCAATCAGCAACATATCATTCACATACAAGACCAAATAAATAATATGGTCACCAATTAATTTAAAATAAACACAGTGATCCTATTTTCTTCTGGTGAAGCCAAGTCCCCATATATAAGTATCAAATTTCTGATACCACATCTTTGGTGATTGTTTTAACCCATACATAGACTTTTTTAACCTGCTTACAAGTCCTTTCTTACCCTTCACCATAAATCCTTCAGGTTGCTTCATGTAGATCTCCTCTTCCACATCCCTGTGAAGAAATTTTGCCTTCACATCCATCTGTTCTACCTCAAACTCAAATGCAACATAAACTGATAAAAGTAATCTAATAGAAGTAACCTTGGCAACAAAAGAAAAAAATATCACCAAAATCAATTCCCGGCACCTGGAAATAACCTTTTGCTACCAAATGATCTTTAAATTTATCCACCTTTCCTTCTCCATTCATCTTCTTCTTAAACACCCATTTTATCCTGATGGGCTTCCTTCTAGCCAGCAACTCCAGCAAATCCCATGCCTCATTCTTGTGCAAGGATGCCATTTCATCAACCATGGCCTCCTTCTAGAGTTTTCCATCCTCTAAATCCACTACCTCCCTGATATTTTTGGGATCATAATCAGTGATAGTTAAAGAATAATTTGAATTGAAAGAAGATGGACTATACCTATCTAGTTGTCTTCTTTCCTGAACTGATATTCTCACAACTGGAGTTTGTGGCTCTTCCTCTTCTGAATCTTCTGTTGTTCTAGAGTCTAATTCATCCTCCTTTAGCTCAAACTCTATCTTCTTAGGTTCCTTTGGTTGGACTTCATGTTTAACAACAAATTTCGCCTCTATAAACACCACATCTCGACTGTACACTACCTTCCTTGTTTTTGGGTTCCAAAGCTTGTAACCTTTTAAACCATCCTTATAACCAATAAAGATGTACCCTTCAGATTTATTATCCAACTTGGTCCTTTTCTCCTTTGGAAAATGTACATATGCATCACATCCAAATACCCTCAAATGTGAAAGAGATGGTTTCTTACCAGTTTATACCTCATGTGGAGTCTTATCCTCCAACGCTGATGAAGGTGATCTGTTAACCAGGTAACATGCAGTCTCCACTGCCTCTGCACAGAATTCTTGTCCTAACCCAGTACCACTGAGCATGCCTCTTGCCTTTTCCATCAATGTTCTGTTCATTATTTCTGCAACTCCATTTTTCTAAGGTATGTGTGGAGTAGGCTTTTGTCATGCTATACCACACTTCTTACAGAACTCTTCAAATTCCTTCTTGCAGAACTCTCCACCATTATCTGTCCTTAGCAACTATATTTTCTTCTTTATCTGATTTTCCACGAGAGCCTTAAATTATTTAAATCTATCAAAGACTTTAGATTTCTTCCTCAAGAAATATATCCATGTATTCCTTGTGAAGTCATCTATGAATGAAACATAGTACACAGACATACCCAGTGATGGAACCGATACAGGTCTAAACACATCACTGTGCACAAGTTCTAATATCTTGTTTGCCCTCTTAGCACCAGAAGGAAAACTCACCCGATTCAGCTTCCCATATATACAATGTTCATAGAAATCGAAATCCAAAGAGAAATTATACATACCTTCTACCATCCTATTTCCATGTAGTATCCAAAGGCCCTTCTCTCCAATATTTCAAAACCTTTGATGCTATAGCATGGTCTTTTCTCCATAGACCACTAGGCTTTCTGCTTCACTTTCAGGAACCACAAAAATTTTGTACCCATTAATAATAATGCTACCCTGGAGCTTGTATAGAGTTCCAATCCGAACTCCTCACATTAATACCAATGATCCCCAAACCATCTTGCAAGTATCTTTCTCAAACATTGTTTTTACACCTACATCATCCATCTTGCCTACAAAAATCAGATTTCTGGACAATCGAGGAATATGCAGAACACCAAGAAGTGTTCTAATACTTCCACCTTGCATCTTCAACTTGACTTTTCCACATCTGACGATTCTGGCCTTCCTATAATCCCCAAAGAAGACATCACCACCATCATACTTCTCATACTCACAGAATCACTCCCTATGGGGAGTGAAATGAATGGATCCACCTAAGTCAATTAATCATGTCTCTGGTGCTGGTAGTATGATGCAGAGTGTTGTCCTTGATGGCAACCGACTTGATGAAGATGATGGCAACCTACTTGATGAAGTTATTCTTGACGTGATGGACTTGGTAATGATGTAAATCTGATGTGATATGATGTGTCTACAGAGCAACTCAGATGTAATGATGAAAGGAATTTCAGTATGTGCTAGAACAATGATGAAAATTGTGTGTCTCAAGGCATACGCGGGTTTTTCTAGGAGAAGTTGCGTATGCACGCGGAAAAGTATGTGCCAAGTCGCGTATGCTCAATTGCACTCTAAATTTGTAAAACCAAGGGTTACTACCATGGTATTGACTCATTGTATTGAGCGCTGGATTGTCTATGTGGTCCCGTCCTGGAAAACCATTGGATGTTGTGTGGTTTTGGCTCATGGTATTGACAAAGGCTAAATCTATATAAGGACAAGAAAATCATTGTGCAAAGTGTGTGCGTGTGTCTGGGTTTTAATGAATACTTCACTCTGAAGTTTATCTGCATGATTGAAATCTATTCTTAATCGATAGATATGAATCTATGATGCACCTGTGAATATGATGAAGGTTCAAAAACTGTAGATCTGGAAATGATGAATCTCTAGGATGACCTGAAAAGAAGTAATGAAGACCTGGCGCAAATCTATTGATGATATTGAAGAAATCTGGGTAAGTCCATAGATCTGGTTTGTTCTGCAAAGTTTATCTTTTATAGATCTATATGCAGGTTAGTTTCATGGAAAGCGCGTATATACACGGATATGTTTAAACAAAGGCGCGTATGGACTGATAGGTTTTTTCTGAAAAGTGCACAGAGGTATACATGGGTTGTCTTTATTAAAAGCGCGTATATACGCGAGTATGTTTAAAGAAAAGTGCGTATGTAATTTGTACTGATGGTTGCTCAAAGCTGATTGAGATTCTGTATATCTGTTCTGAAGTCTGGGCTATCTCTGATATTCTGGTTACAGTGGTTTCACTGTTCTGTTTGATGCAATGGGAAAAGAATGTTTACTAGTAAGTGAAGGATTGTGTTGAAGCTGTTTGATCCAGTTTGAAAATTGATGAAACGTGGTCTACAGTGGTTCTGAGGGATGAAGCCTTCAGTCTGAAAGTAGAAGCTTTCTGCCAGTAGAGGCTGGTGTTAATATCAGGGGGTAGTAGCTCCCTTCCAGGTGAGGCTAGTAAACGAGAGCAGGGGGTTGTAACTCCCTTCCAGGAGAGGCTAGTAAACGAGAGAAGGTTGTAGCCTTCTGCAGGTGGGTGCTTGCGTGTTGGTATGAGTCTACACCAGTACTTGTTGTAAGAAGTTTTCTCAATAATAAAGATTGAAGACTGAGACGACGGCAGCGGTGGTTTTCTCCCGAATTGGGTTTCCACCTAAAAATCCTGGTGTCCATGTGTGTTGCTTATGTGTGATGATTATTTTGTTAAATCTGCACGTGTTTATTGTTGTCTAAACATATGATGAATGATTAATGCAATGATCTGAGTCAAGAATTAAATGCATAATTAAATCACTGGATATACGCGAGTTCTGTAAAGGATATCCGCGTATATACGCGGGTTGGATTCAGGAAAGTAGCGTATGGGTTTTTAAGAAGAAAATATCAAATTTTTATTGTTTGCACTAAATACTGATTCACCCCCCCCTCTCAGTATTTTTCCCAACAATTGGTATCGGAGCAGGTCCTTCTGAAAAGGCTTAACCGCTAGAAGGAAGATCAAGCAAGATGAGCAATCAAGAGGGAACAACATCTATCAAGCCTCCGCTCTTCAACGGAAGTAATTTAATCTTCTGGAAAATAAGGATGAGATCCTATCTTCAGTCTATGGGAGCAGATATATGGGCCATTGTTGAAAAAGGATATCAATATCCAACTGCTACACCAACAGATCCAACTGAAAGGAAGAATTATGAATCAAATGCAAAAGCGGTCAATGCTATAACAGGAAGTCTAACTGAAGCAGAATTTGTCAAAGTCATGCAGCTGAATACAACAAAGGAAATATGGGACAAAATCATTCTAAGTTATGAAGGTGATGCAAAGGTAAAAAGTGAAAAACTTCAATCTCTCAGAATTGAATATGAAAACTTAAGAATGCATAGTGATGAGAATATTGCCAGTTTATTTTTACGTGTTGATGATGTTGTAAATTGTATGAGAAATCTAGGAGAAACAATAACCGAATCTACTTTGGTTGAGAAAATCCTAAGATCGCTAACGGCGAAATTTGAATATGAAAACTTAAGAATGCATAGTGATGAGAATATTGCTATTTTATTTTTACATTTTGATGATGTTGTAAATCATATGAGAAATCTGGGAGAAACAATAACCGAATCTACTTTGGTTGAGAAAATCTTAAGATCGCTAACGGCGAAATTTGAATCAAAAGTCTCTGCTCTTGAAGAAAAACAGGATCTTCAAACTCTTACAATGGTGCAACTTCATGGCATACTGACTGCATATGAAATTAGGAGAGGAGGACCATCTGAAGTCAAAGAATCTATTTTTAAAGCTTCTACGAAAGGGAAAGAAGTTCAAAAGGCAGAAGGTTCAGGATATATCTCAGAGGAAGATGAGGAAAATTTTGTGAGAAGACTCCAACCAGGAACCGGAAGATTCAAAGGTAAGCTTCCTTTCAAATGTTTTGATTGTGGAAGAGTTGGTCATTATGCTGCAAAGTGTCCTTATAAAGAAACATCTGCTAAAGAAGTAGCAAGAAGGAATAAAAACTGATCTAGCACTAAGAAAAGTTATTATACTAATGAAGACAGTGATGGGTTATCTGATAGTGAGGAAGAATGTGAACAAGATCTTAGACTTCTCATGGCATTTGAACAATAATCAAGAGAAGAAAATGATACTTTTTTGGATGCTCTAGAGGACAATGATTTTCTTGAGGAAAACAATCAACTCAAAATATACTTAGAAGAAAATAAGATAATCATAGAGACACTGAAAAATCAGATTGAAGAAGAAAAGAAACATAGGGAGAAAGCAGAATGTGAAGTGGTAAGTCTAAGAAAATAATTGGAGAAATTAAAGACTCTAAATCTCAGATTTTCTAAAGGATCGGAAACCTTAGATGAAATTATCAAGGTACAACATTCTCCTCTCATAAAAACAGGTCTTGGATATATTGGAGAATCCTCTCAGGTTTCAGCATCGAACTATCTAAAGGCAGCAACAACTAGACTACAATATTCTGGCACTCAACAAGGAAGTAAGGAATCTTTACAGGTCAAGCAGGATCAACTCAATTCAAGGAACACTAACAGGAATAACTTTGAAAGAAGCTCCAACCAACAGGTAAATCCAAATAGAAGATTTCATGATCGCAGAAATTTCTACTTCAATGGACAATGTTTTACATGTCACAATTTTGGTCATAAAGCTGCTCAATGTGTTTCTTATAAAACCATCATGACAAGAGAAGCAAGAAAGAAAAGGTTGGATACTGAACCAAAGAAGAATACCTATAACAACTTTTCTCCTCTTCAAAATGAAGTTGAATGTGCCTATTGCAATAACTTTGGCCATGAAGAATCTAAATGCAGGAGCAAAGTCCAGCCAAAAGAACATGCTCCTTCAAGCTCCAAAGTGTGGAAAAAGAAGGAAATACAGGTTGAAAATTGTGGCATAGCTTTATTTGCAGAAGGTGAAGAAAATCAATGGTATATTGATAGCGGATGCTCAAAACATATGACAGGTGAAAAAAACAAACTTCATGCATATAATGCCCTAGAAAAGGAAAAGAATGTTACTTTTGGAAATGATACACCTGATGTCATTAAGGGAAAAGGGTTTGTTTTTCTAAAAGATAAGGTGAAAGCTAATAATGTCATGTATGTGGATGGATTAAGACATAACCTGTTAAGTGTGAGTCAAATGTGTGATCAAGGAACTGAGATTGTCTTTAGCTCAAAAGAATGTGTGGTACGTGATCTTGATACAGGTAAAACAATTATAAAAGGAAAAATAACTCCAAACAACCTGTATGTATTGAAGAACAGCAAAGATCAATGTTACTTGAGCAAATCTTCAGAAAATTGGCTATGGCATAGAAGGCTGGGGCATTTGAGCTTCTCTCAAATCAACAAATCAAGCAGACTTAAAGCTGTTCATGGTCTTCCCAATATTACTCTACTAGAGAGTATCATATGCAAATCTTGCCAATTCGGTAAACAGACAAGAGTACAATTTAATGCCAAAGAAGGCTCATCAAGAAGGCCTCTTCAACTCGTTCATACTGACATATGTGGACCTATGAGGAAAAAGTCACCACGTGGTGAAGAATATTATATCTTATTTATTGATGATTTCTCTAGAATGTGTTGGATTGGGTTGATCAAACATAAAGATGAAGCATTTGAAAATTTTCAGATCTTCAAAGCATTGGTTGAAAATGAATTAGATCTAAAAATCAAGTGTCTTAGATCTGATCGAGGAGGAGAATATACATCAAATGAATTCTTTGAATTTTGTGAAAAACATGGCATAAAAAGACAGTTTTCTGTAGCAGGCACTCCATAACAAAATGGCGTAGCAGAAAGAATGAATAGAACAATTCAACAAATGGCTAGAGCTATGATTGATGATTCTGGAACACCTGACATTTTTTGGGGAGAAGCAGCTCACACAGCAGCAAATATTCTTAACAAGGCACATGTTCGGGTAAATAGTGACAAAACTCCATATGAACTCTGGTATGGTAATTCTCCCTCTGTGAAGAATTTTAGAGTTTTTGGAAGTAAATGCTTTATCAAAAATAATGATGAAAAGCTTGGCAAGTTTGAACCCATATCAGATGAAGGAATTCTTCTTGGTTACTCATCTACAAGCAGAGCATACAAATGTTACAATAAAAGGCTTCGGAAGATTGTTGAATGTATTGATGTTGTTATTGATGAGTCTCCTGCAGCCCCTAAAGAAGAAAAACAAATAGCAGATGAAGATGATGGTGACTTTTGTCCTTTTGCATCAAATAGAAATTATATAGACAATGGATCCAATGAAGAACCTAAAAATGATTTATCTGGAAAAACTCCATCCAGATATGTTCAAAAGAATCATCCTGAAACTCAAATTTTGGGAGACAAGGAATCAGGTGTACAAACAAGGAGGACTCTTGTGGGATCTTCTAGCTATCTGGCATTTCTATCCATGATTGAACCTCACAATGTCAATCAAGCTAGCAAAGATGAATGTTGGATTCAAGCCATGAATGAAGAGCTTGATCAAATTGAAAA